>JAFMOD010001157.1:10193-24716 GCA_019802435.1 Corydoras maculifer
CATGAAGCAGCAGAGGGGTGGAACAGTGGCTTAGTGGTTAGCATGTTCTCCTCTCAGCACTAGGGATTCCCGTTTCGAATCCCCATCTGGGTGGAGTTTCCATGTTCTCCCCGTGTCTAGGTGGGTTTCCTCCGGGTTCTCCGGTTTCCTCCCACAGTCCAAAAACATGGATCAAGGTCGATTGAATTCTCCAAACTGCCCCATATAGAGTATGTGTGTGTGAGTAAGTGTGTGTCCAGTGAGTGTGCCCCCCCCCCCCTGCGACTATAGTAGAGGATAAAGCAGAAGATGATGGATGGATGGACAGTGGTGCAAATGACCTCACTGAGCTGCTGTAGGTTTCCTAATGCCTAATCCCTGTTTCAGGAGTCGTCCCTCAACGAGCCTCGGTCCTCACAAGGATTCTTCCTTCAAAACCAACTCAAAAGGGAGTTTTTTCTTGCCACTGTCAGGGGTTCAGGTTAAGAAAAATGGCTTTATAAAGAAATACATTTCAACTTGGAACTAAACATTAAAAGTGGCATGTGCTAGTACAACTGTTACCCTCCCTCCGTTACCCATCTGCCACCTTTTCCCCCCCCCTCCGCCCATGTGAAGAGCAGCTCTTACCAGGTACTGTATGCCGCCATCATCCACGAAGTGGCGACAGCTCTGTGGGAACCGGGACAGCAGCACTTTGATCAGACTCTGGTACCAGGCAGGACTCATGGTCAGGAAACAGTCCTGTAGAAACACAACTGGGATCAGAACCCTAACACGGGGCAAGAGGCCCAGGCTGCCATGTCGTAAAAGTAAGTAAACTTTATTTCTATAGCACCTTTCAACAATATAAATTCACAAAGTGCTTCACATATCCATATGGGATTCCTAATGCCCATCCAGGAGAGAACGTTTCATGCGCCGGGGAGATACACCCAGGACAGGGCGCCAATCTATCGCTGGGCACACACTCACACTATATGGGGCAATTTGGAGAACTATATTGACCTTAATCCATGTTTTTGGACTGTGGGAGGAAACTGAAGAACCCAGAGCAAACCCACGCAGACACGGGGAGGACATGGAAACTCCACCCAGATTGGGATTCAAACCAGGAATCCCTAGCGCTGAGAGGAGAACGTGCTGACCACTAAGCCACCGCGCCGCCCTTGTGCTTCACATAGTGCAGAAAATGAATATGAGGGTTGGAACTTAAATAGTGGCAACTATTTCTTCACGGCCGATACAAAAGAGTTCCATGTTTGCAGCTGTTACTGTCCTTCAGAGCAGTCACCAGCGTTGTGTAGAGCCCATTACCAGTGATGTGGAAGGTGTAGTATACCGTTAGCAAAGCCTGTTCTGTTGAAGGTGCGAATGAAGCGCTCTACGGCCTGTCCAATCTCTGGAACAGTTCTAAAGCGAATGCCACGAAGTGCTTCCTTCATCTTCGGGATCAAATCAAAGTTACAAGGACTTAAGTCCGGGGAGTATGGTGGATGGTACAGTACTTCGTGGCCATCGCTTTGGAACTGTTCTGGTGACTACTTTGAAGGACAGTAACAGGTGCAAACATGTAACTCTTTTGTAGCGGTTGTGAATAAATAGTTGCCACCAGGGGTGTCGTTAGACCTGGGCTCTCGGGGCCTTTAGCCCCGGTTGTTTTGTCAGTAGCCCCGAATCAAATGTAGCTTTCTCTGCAGCCTCTCTTCCAGCAGCGGGGCCGTATGATGGAGTCACCGTCAGCTGTTTGTGCTTCTAAGCTCTGTGTGTGTGTGTGTGTGTGTGAGAGGGAGACAGATATTTTTCGCCAGTATCAGGAGTAAAGTTACCGTAATAACTGTATGTTGGCTGTAAAAAGCCGCTTCTCAGCTTTTAAAAAACCGTCAGAATTTTTCTGAAGGCGCAAACTGTCGCAAAGTTACGGTATTTAAAGCAAAACCTTCTTAAAACTGTCTCATCTGCAACCGACTCATAAAACGGATTCATGCTTTTCTGCCGAAACTCAGGTTCATTTATTCAAAAATATAATTTTATCTAATATAACTAATAAATGATCAAACAAAATGAATGTAACAACAGTTGTTACAGAAAAATGGATAAACACATTAATGAATTTTTAAAGAGGACAGAGGGGGAATAAGGGATTTGGGCTAAAGCCCCTGATGTTTCTAACCCCTAAAAACACCCCTGGTTGCCACAATTTAAGTTCAAACCCTCGTATATAAAAAGAATATAAAAATGAATAAATTGTGTCATTTATTGGACGCTTTTATCCAAAGCGACTAACAAGGTGAGCACAGGGTTAAATCACATCATCCCTGGAGCAATGAGGGTTAAGGGTCTTGCTCAAGGACCCACACTGGTAACTTCAGTGGACCTGGGATTTGAAACCCCAACCTTCAGATTGATAGCCAAATGCCCTAAACACTGAGCTAACCCGCCCCCTTTGAATATAAACAAAGATGAACTAATAGCCTCTCTGAATAAAAACGTCATAAGAGATTTCTTAGAAGAGTCGAGTCCAAGCAGCACAGGGACTGTGAAGTGCAGCTTGCTTAGAGGCTGAAGTTGACCACCCCCCTCAGGGGGAGGGTCCCGCAGACCCTGGGTGTCTATACAGCTACCTGGAGTCAGGGACTTTAATCAGAGCAGTGACGGGAGGGCGGGGCAGAAATCAAAAGGCCCAAACGAAAGAACGGCGTGAATGCGCTCCGGAGACGGTGGAGGTTTGGGCCGGCCGGAGCGGAAACGTCAGGCCGCGTTGCTCATTCAGCTCACATCCTGAATGAGATTCTGTTTGCGGGAAATATAATTCCCAGCCACTTTCTCCTCAGCCTGTTATCGGCGGCGAGCAGAAACGCCTCCGGAGGCTTCATCCATCCTGCCGTTGTAAAGCCGCCGACGTCTGACAGCGGCGTATATCATCCCGACAAACATATTAGGGATGGCACATCTCAGCGATATCGACATCGCACTTCATTTTCAGAGAAGCCAAGCAGAAACGGGCCGAGCTGGTTTACCCTCTGTGTGTGTGTGTGTGTGTGTGTGTGTGTGAGTTTTTGTTTATGCAGGTGAGGGCGAGACTGCACATCCGAGGCGATCAGAGCCGTTTGGCATGTTGGTGTTGACACCGTGCGACAGACTTGGCAGCTCTTACTCATTGCAGCGCAGCGGAACCCTGTACCATAAATAAATAATGGCTCTCTGAAACACAGGCGGAACGAGAGCTCATGTAACTCGCAGGTGGGAGGTTCTCACGGAAGGAAGCACGTGCGTCTCAATGACGTCTGTCACCCCACTGGCTTCTGAGAGAATTGGGGGATCAGGTCCCGTACCCTGTGTGGGAGCAATGACCGATTTTAATCAGAGTCTGTGTTATTATTCATAATACGTATCAAGGATAGGATATATGGATATATGGATGGATGGATGGATGTGTGATAGGGGTGTAATTGTTCCCTTTCACACCACGGTATGGACCTCACCGTTCGGGGTTCTAAATGCAATACTAAACTAAACGGGCACGGTGGCTTTGTGGTTAGCATGTTCTCCTCTCAGCGCTGGGGATCCAGGTTGGCATTCCAATCTGGGTGGAGTTTCCATGTTCTCCCCATGTCCTTGTCGGTTTCCTCCGGGTTCGCCGGTTTCCTCCCACAGTCCAAAAACATTGATTTAAGGTGAACTGGCTGCTCAAAATTGCCCCTATAATAACGTGTGAGTGCTTGCCCAGTGATCGAATGTTGCCCTGACCTGGGTGTATCTGCTGAAATGTTCTCCCCTGGATGAGTATTGACCCTAGAACAGGATCTCTACAGGATCTTCTTATACGGGTGGCACGGTGGGGTAGTGGTTAGCATGTTCTCCTCTCAGCGCTGAGGATCTGGGTTCGAATCCCAATCTGGGTGGAGTGTCCATGTTCTCCCCATACCTCCAGGGTTTTTGGATTCCTTCCACAGTCCAAACACATGGATTTAAGGCGTCCCTATCTGAATTGCCCCATATACACTGTGTGTATGTAAATTAGTAAGTGTGCCCAGTGATGGCATGGCGTCCTGTCTTGGGTGGGGTGAGATGGTGTAAAGAAACCGGTCCTCCCCACACAGAGTCCCAACAGCTTTGTGATGAATTAGAACTCTCATCCAACCTCAGGGCCTGACCTCACTCCTCAGAACGGATGGGTCGAAATCTGGCGCCATCAATGAAATCAATGATGTCATGATCTGCATCAATAAAGCACTGAGACGCAGTACGGCGCGGAGCCTCGCCGTCGGCTTCGGCTGAGTTCTGTGGTAGATCACGTAATTACTGACACGTGACGTTCACATACATGACGCTCAAGGCGCCGCGTGCTGATGCCGGTTAGGATGGAGATATGATCATCATCATTACAATGGAGGCCAAGCCAACAGTGATGCTAATTAACCACATGGGGCAGCAGGCTTTTTGTCAGTGAGTAGGACGCCTACAGCGATGACTAAAGTGTGTGAGTGTGTGTGATAATGAGTGTGTGTGTGTGTGTGTGTTTAACCTGTAGGTATAATCATGATTACACCACAACAATCACACACTTGCTCTGCTTGACACGAGAGTGAACGCACTTGCTGGGTGAAATCCCTGGGCTAATTCTGCAAATGCAACTCCTCACCCACTGACGGATACACACACACACACACACACACACACACACACACACACACACACACCAAGTTGTTTTCTCATTTTCAACAATTCAAAATTCTGCTGTGTTTGTTGGGTGTCTGCTTTTTATTCATCCAGATGATCAGTTGTGAGGTCAGACACTGATGTTGGGTGAGAGGACCAGGGTCACGGGTCACATCAGAGGTAGCCAACATTATTGCCCGCATAGACCATGTGTGTCATCTGCACGACGTGCCTTACAAATAGCATCGACACTAATACGGCTAAACCTATGTGTTAAACGTCGAACATCACACGGCAGGAATAAAGACACGTTGTTTAGAGAATCTGATCTTATTAGATGTGACACCTGCGATAGATTGCCGTCCTGTCCTGGGTATATCTGCCCAGCGGCTGAAACGCATGCGGATACCTATCCATCCATCCATCCATCCATTATCTTCCGCTTTATCCTCTACAAGGGTCGCGGGGGGGTTCCCCATGCCCATCCAGGGGAGAACGTTTCAGGCGCTGGGCAGATACACCCAGGACAGGGCGCCAATTTATCACTCACTCACACGGACACGGGGAGAACATGTAAACTCCACCCAAATGGGGATTCGAACCGGGAATCCCTAGCGCTGAGAGGAGAACATGCTAACCACTAAAACACAGTGTTGCCCTGCATATAAAACATCCATCCATTATCTTCTGCCTTATCCTATATAAGGGTCATGGGGGGGTTCCTCATGCCCATCCAGGGGAGAACGTCTCGGGCGCTGGGCAGATAGACCCCGGACAGGGCACCAATCTATTACTGGGCACACACTCACTCACACACACACTCTATAGAGGGGGAATTTGGAGAACTCAATTGACTTGATCCATGTTTTTGGAATGTGGGAGTAAACCGGAGAACCCGGAGGAAACCCACGCAGACACGGGGAGAACATGGAAACTCCACCCAGATGGGGATTCGAACCGGGAATCCCTGGCACTGAGAGGAGAACATGCTAACCACTAAGCCACCGTGCCGCCTTATATTGAACCTTGTTGTTGATTTCAAAAACCTCAATCCAACTAAAGTTCAGCTATAAAGTGAAAATAATAACCGAGCTTAAAACGCTTAAAACATAAGTGTTGAATGATTTCAATCATTTTTTTCCCATTTTTGTACAGAGACTGCACTTTTTAGACGGTCTCTTGCGGTTATAACTGTCCTCTGCTGCTTATCTAAATATGATGAAATATTAAAGTCAAGGCCAAAAAAATTGCCAAATGTGGAATAACAACAGGGCGGCACGGTGGCTTAGTGGTTAGCATGTTCTCCTCTCAGCACTTGGGATTCCTGGTTCGAATCCCTGTGTCCGCGTGGGTTTCCTCCGGGTTCTCCGGTTTCCTTCCACAGTCCAAAAACATGGATTAAGTCAATTGAGTTCTCCAAATTGCCCCATATAGAGTTTGTCTGTGTGTGTGAGTGTGTGTCCAGCGATAGATTGGCACACTGTTCTGGGTGTATCTGCCCAGCGCCCGAAACGTTCTCCCCTGAATGGGCATGGGGAACCCCCCCGCGACCCTAATAGAGGACAAAGCAGAAGATAATGGATGGATGGCTGGAATAACAACAAACAACAAGTAACAAACAAGTAGCTTCTCATATTACTTTAAGTAGCTCTCAGCGTCAAAATAGTTGGTGACCCCCCCCTCGACGTTCTAGCAGAGCTTAAAGCTTTAAGATGAGGTTGAGTTGAGTTCTGTGAGTCAGTCAGGTTCTTTCCTACAAACTCAGCCCGCATGTTTTTATGCCTTTTGCATTGCACACTGGGGCCTTCCCCAAACTGTTTCCAAAAATAAGCATCCAGTTGGACGAATGAATGGATGTGTGCTTTCTGGCTTCGTGTTGTGTTCTGGCTTTAAGCAGCCACATTATAACATAGAACCGCAGAAGCATGTGTGTGTGTGTGTGTGTGTGTGTGGATGAGGAATAATTAAATGATACAGCAGGTTCATGAGACGGAATTACAGAACGGGATTAAGTGTGATGGTGGAACCATGTAAACATGAGCTGTGTGAAATAAACAAAACACCTGCTGTGATCAGACGGGGAGATTCAGGGCTGCCTCTCGTTAGCCAGGCGAGTGGGTGTGTGTGTGTGTGTGTGTGTGTGTGTGTGTGTGTGTGTGTGTGTGTGTGTGTGTGTGTGTGTGTGTGTGTAAGCACTCCTGTTGCTGTCAGCTAACCGTCAAAACCATCTAAGCTGATCAGAACGCAGTGAGACGAGACAGTAGAACCGTGTAATTTTCCTTGCAGTTTCCTGAAGGCTGACTTCTCGGCGCATGCTGTGTGTTGTGTGTTGTGTGTGTGTGTGTGTGTGTGTCTGTGTGTTGTGTGTTAGTAAAAAAAAGCATGGGAATAAACATCAGAAGAATAAACACGATGCTTTCTGACAGATTCCTCATCTGCAGATTAAAATTAAGGCAAAATGTTAAAATAGCTTCTGAATCTTGTACATCTTTGTTACAGAAAGAAGATCGGCTTCATTCATTTTT
Source organism: Corydoras maculifer (assembly GCA_019802435.1). Classification (NCBI taxonomy): domain Eukaryota; kingdom Metazoa; phylum Chordata; class Actinopteri; order Siluriformes; family Callichthyidae; genus Corydoras; species Corydoras maculifer. The sequence goes on from JAFMOD010001157.1 coordinate 17,360, forward strand.
GATAATTGATCAGTAGTTGTAGCGGCACAGCGGATTAGTGGTTAGCATGTTCTCCTCTCAGCATCAGGGATTCCCGGTTCGAATCCCCATCTGGGTGGAGTTTCCATGTTCTCCCCGTGTCTGCGTGGGTTTCCTCCGGGTTCTCCGGTTTCCTCCCACAGTCCAAAAATATAGATCAAGGTCAATTGAGTTCTCCAAATTGCCCCATATAGAGTGTGTTTGTGTAAATGAGTGTGTGCACAGTGATAGATTGGCGTTCTGTCCTGGGTGTATCTGCCCAGCTCCCAAGACGTTCTCCCCTGGATGGACATGAGTGGCCCGTCTACGACCCTAGTAGAGGACGAAGCGGAAGATAAAGGATGGATGGACATTTAAATTTTGTGGTAATGTTCTAGGAGCACGGTGGCGTAGGGATTAGCATGTTCTCCTCTGAGCACTGGGGATCCAGGTTCGAATCCCGATCTGGGTGGAGTTTCCATGTTCTCCCCGTGTCCGTGTGGGTTTCTCTGGGTTCTCCGGTTTCCGCCCACAGTCCAAAAACATGGATTCAGGATAAATTGGTTGATGCCCTGCCCTGGGTGTATCTGTCCAGCGCCCAAAATGTTTTCCCCTGGATGGGCATGGGTGGCCCGCCTACGACCCTGGTACAGGATTAAGCAGAAGATGATGAATGAATGGTAATATTCAACAAAAGCCATCCTATTTCATGTGTACATTATTTGTAATAATCACATCCCTAGCGCCAGCCAATCAGCACCGATAGGCTCCTCAAGCAAGTGTTCTCAAAGAGAGACGGGTGACTAAAATGTGATGGAACCCACAACGTGACTGCATGTGGAGGTGTGTAAAGCCGTACCAGTTGAGGGTCGATCTCCGCCACCGATCGACTCTGAACGGCGTTCAGCAGCTCCTCCAGCTCGCCGAAGGCCAGCTTGCTGAGCTTCAGCTTGTCGAGGGAGGCGTGCTCGCCGTGGAACAGCCTCCTCCATAAATTATCCCTGCGGCAGTGCGCCATGGCCTCCGTCACGCTGCTCTGGATCTGCCTGCGTGCCGAAGTCACCTCGCTGTTCAGGAGGGGGAACAAGGTGCATGATGGGTCGCCCGGTTCCCCGCCGTCCTCCTCGCTCTCTGCCAGGTCTTCGGGGTCGGGGTCCAGCTCCGGTCCTACGGCCGCGGTCGCTTCGTCCCAGAGGTCGTGTTCCGATTCCCGCCGCCCCGTCGCGTTCAGCTCCGGTCTTTCCAGGTGACCACGCCCACTGAGGTCGCTGGGGTCGCGGTAGATCTGAGGGAGTTTCTTGAAGCGACGCATGTCGGTGGTGAGGCGAGGGAATAACTCTCGCTGACTGGTCATGATCACGTAGTACCGAAGTCTGCAACACACACACACACACACACACGAAGAGCAATCTGGATTAAATCATTGTTAATTTAAGTCTATCACTATACACCTCTATCATTACCCTGTATCTCACACTGTACCCCTGTATCCCTATCCGTACCCCTGTATTTCTTTCCGTACCCCTATATACCTCTTTGTACCCTTGTATTCCACTCGGTACCCCTTTATTCCTTTCTGTACCCCTGTATCCCACTCGATACCTCTGTATTTCTTACCATACCCCTCGGTATATCCCTCTTGCCTCCTCCCGTGTCTCTTTAATACCCCTGTCAGTAGTCATTTTCCTCTTTTTAATGCCCTTATTTTCCTCTCCCTAACCCTGTATCTCACTCAGTACCCCTGTATCTCTCTTAGTACCCCGTATCCCTCTCAGTACCCCGTATCCCTCTCCCTACCCCTGTGTCCTTCTCCGTACCCCTGTGTCCTTCTCCGTACCCCTGTATCTAACTCTGTACCCATGTATCCTTCTCAGTACCCCTGTATCGCTCTTTGTACTTCTGCATTTAACGGCATATCCCTCTTGCCTCCTCCCGTGTCTCTTTAATACCCCTGTCAGTAGTCATTTTCCTCTTTTTAATGCCCGTCTCTGTACCTTAGCAGGTGTCTCTCTCCCTCCGACTGCTCCTCGAATGGAGCAGCGTTGTGACACACGAGCAGTGAAACATCAAAGTCATCATGGTGCCGCAGCCCATCTGGGTCCTTATACGTTCCAGAACTGAAACAGAGTGGATTGTTATTAAAACCCCAGCCATCAAACGCTCTCTCCACCCTGTTACACACGCTGCTCCGACCGAATCGACCTGTTAAACCTGCAGGGTTCTGCCTTTAACAAGTATCTGTATAATTTAATGACCTCAAGTTATACAAGCGGACATGTTAAAAAGAGTGATGACGTCAGACCAGACTAAGAGACTATAGGTCACATATAGGATCCACTGTCTCTGACTAAACACACACACACTGTGCATACATACCTTATATAAGCACACACACACACACACACACACACACATATATATATATATATATATATATATATATATATATATATATATATATATATATATATATATATATATATATATATATATATATATATATATATATATATATGGGTGGCACGGTGGTTTAGTTGTTTTAGCACATTGGCCTCTCAGCGCTAGGGATTCCCGGTTCGAATCCCCATCTGGGTGGAGTTTCCATGTTCTCCCCGTGTCTGCGTGGGTTTCCTTCAGGTTCTCCGGTTTTCTCCCACAGTCCAAAAACATGGAACAAGTTAATTGAAGTCTCAAAATTGCCTCATATAGAGTGTGTTTGAGTGAGTGAGTGTGTGCCCAGCGATTGGTTGGCGCCCTGTCCTGGGTCTATCTGCCCAGCGCCCGAGACGTTCTCCCCTGGATGGGCATGGGGAACCCCACCGCGACCCTAATAGAGGATAAAGCGGGAGATAATGAATGAAAGGATATATATATATATATATATATATATATATATATATATATATATATATATATATATACACACACACAGTTAGGTCCATAAATATTTGGACAGAGAATTTTAAACAAAACACTTTAGATGCAGTTGAAGTTTAGACTTTCAGCTTTAATTCAGTGGGTTGAACAAAATGATTGCATGGAAATCTGGGCAACTAAAGCATTTTATAAACACAATCCCTTCATTTCAGGGGCTCAAAAGTAATTGGACAAATTAAATAATTGTCAATAAACTATTTGTTTTTAAAACTTGGTTGAAAAGACTTTGTTCGCAATGACTGCCTGAAGTCTTGGACTCATGGACATCACCAGACGCTGTGCTTCCTCCATTTTAATGCTCTGCCAGGCCTTTCCTGCAGCGGTTTTCAGTTGCTGTTTGTTTGTGGGCATTTCTGTCTGAAATTTAGTCTTTAATAAGTAAAATGCATGCTCAATTGGGTTGAGATCAGCTGACTGACTTGGCCATTCCACTTTTTTGCTTTAATAAACTCCTGGGTTGCTTTGGCTTTATGTTTCGGGTCATTGTCCATCTGTATTATGAAATGCCGACCAATCAGATTGGCTGGATTTGAGCACACAGTACGTCTCTGAATACCTCAGAATTCACCCGGCTGCTTCTGTCCTGTGTCACATCATCAATAAACACTAGTAACCCAGTGCCTCTGGCAGCCATGTATGCCCAAGCCATCATACTGCCTCCGCTATGTTTTACAGACAATGTGGTATGCTTTGGATCATGAGCTGTACCACGCCTTCGCCATACATTTTTCTTTCCATCATTCTGGTAGAGGTTTCTCTTGGTTTCATCTGTCCAAAGAATGTTCTTCCAGAACTGTGCTGGTTTTTTTTTAGATGTTTTTTAGCAAAGTCCAATCTAGCCTTTTTATTCTTGAGGCTTAAGAGTGGCTTGCACCGTGCAGTGAACCCTCTGTATTTACTTGCATGCAGTCTTCTCTTTATGGCAGACTTGGATATTGATGCACCTACCTCCTGGAGAGTGTTGTTCACTTGGTTATCTGTTCACTTGTTGTGAATGGGTTTATCTTTCATTCATTCATTCATTCATTATCTTCCGCTTATCCTCTATTAGGGTCGCGGTGGGGTTCCCCATGCCCATCCAGGGGACAACGTCTCGGGCGCTGGGCAGACAGACCCAGGACAGGGCGCCAATCCATCGCTGGGCACACACTCACTCACACAGACACACTCTAAACGGGGCAATTTGGAGAATTCAATTAACTTGTTCCATGTTTTTGGACTGTGGGAGGAAACCGGAGAACCCGGAGGAAACCCACGCAGACACGGGGAGAACATGGAAACTCCACCCAGATGGGGATTCGAACCGGGAATCCCTAGCGCTGAGAGGCGAAGGTGCTAACCACTAAGCCACCGTGCCGCCTGGGTTTATCTTCATCATGAAAATTATTCTGTGATCATCTACCACTGTTGTCTTGTCTTTTTGCATTGGTGAGTTTACCAGTGCTTTCTTTTTATCTCAGGATGTAGCAAACTATACATTTTGCCACTCCTAATATTGTAGAAATTTCTCGAATGGGTTTTTTTTTTCTTTTTTCTCAGATTACGGATGGCTTGTTTCACCTGCATGGAGAACTCCTTTGACCGCATGTTTTTTTTAACATCAAAATCTTCCAAATGCAAGCAGTATGCCTAACATCAACTTCAGGCATTTTGTCTGCTTAATTGAGAATGACATAACAAAGGAATTGCCCACAACTGCCCATGAAATAGCCTTTGAGTCAATTGTCCAATTATTTTTGGTCCCTTTAAAAACAGGGTGGCACAGGTTAAGGAGCTGAAACTCCTATACCCTTCATCCAATTTTATTGCAGATACCCTCAAATAAAAGCTGAAAGTCTAGACTTTATGTCCATGTCAATTAGATAATTATAACTTGAACATATTTCAGTCAACAGGTAAAAAAACTAAATATATACACACACACACAGGGTGGCACGGTGGCTTAGTGGTTCGCACGTTCTCCTCTCAGTGCTAGGGATTCCCAGTTTCCCAGTTCGAATCCCAGTCTGGTTGGAGTTTCCATGTACTCCCCGTGTCCACGTGGGTTTCCTTCGGGTTCTCCGGTTTCCTCCCACAGTCCAAAAACATGGATCTCCAAATTGCCCCATATAGAGTATGTTTGTGTGTGTGTGTCTGTCTGAGTAAGTGTGTGCCCAGTGATAGATTGGCATCCTGTCCTGGGTGTATCTGCCCAGCACACAAGACGTTCTGGATGGGCATGGGAAACCCCCCCACCACCCTAATAGAGGATGTATATATAAATACATACACACACCCACAAATATATAAATAAAAATAGATATTCATACAAACATACACATATATAAATATTTACACATCCACCCACAAATATTTCATTATATATAAATATTCATACAATCACACACACAGTATTGTACCTGTTCCAAAGAGCCACTAGTGCATACTCATGTAGGTCTGCACTCGGCGCCCCCTTCTTGTTTTCAGTGGTCACTGCAGACTTGGACATGCGCAGCGGCTTCATGCCATAAGTCCCAGCGTGATCAGTGATGTAGTTATAGAGCTGGTGAGCCGTTATCATACCTGTGGACATTGAAAAACTCCCTGCATGTTCACACACAAGCACACACACACGCGCACACACACTTTAGGTCAGTGAGGCACAAAAAAAAATACATTAAACATCTTTTACTGCAGTGTGTGTGTGTGGTACACCGGGTTCCAGTCATGCTGGAACTTCCCCGAACTGTTGCTGTAAGATGTAATACTTGGTTACCCTGGTAAACGTGGTTGCGGCCGAACTTAGGGCCATCGGGATGATGGGAAATGAAGTCCTCCAGGAATCCAGTCAGCTGGTAGCCCTGCCTGAGAGTCATGTGACAGCCCAGCAGGTACTGATGCACCACGCGCAGGTGGAAGTCGTAGCTGAAGGAGTGCACGTGCATCAGGTCGCGCACTTTGTCACATTCCTCCGTGAACAGCATGGACAGCTAGAGGACGGAGACAGAGTCACAGAGACACAAGGATACAGAGACACGGGGACACATGAGACAGAGCTTTGGGTATTAGTATAATAATTAATAATCACTTATGAGAGTCAATTTCTTCAGTTAAAAGTTCTCCAAGCGCAAAGCTGTGCCAGTTTAGAACCTCCACCAGGAGAAACCCATTCACTGATAACTGATTTTTTGGAGGGTGGGGGGGGGGATGACGTACCTCTTCTCCTGCCAGCTCATGGTTTGCAAAGCGCGAGAGATGAATGGCAGCAGAACAGATTCGACCCTGGCGGAACCGCACATGCGCATGCATTCCCGTTAAAGACGCTAAGCTCCTGGACCTCACAAAATTCATACTGCAGGTGAGGATGACGGTTTAAGGTTTTGTCTGTGTTGTCCATCACAGAGCTGCTAGGTCGGAGTGAGAACACATACAGCTGCAGAACCTTGGGGCACATTTTCATTTAACTGCATGTAAAATAGTGACGTGGGCGGCACAGTGGCTTAGTGGTTAGCATGTTCTCCTCTCAGCATCAGGGATTCCCGGTTCGAATCCACATCTGGGTGGAGTTTCCATGTTCTCCCCGTGTCCGCGTGGGTTTCCTCCGGGTTCTCCGGTTTCCTCCCACAGTCCAAAAACATGGATCAAGTCAATGGAGTTCTCCAAATTGCCCCATATAGAGTGTGTATGTGTGAGTGTCTGTGTGAGTGAGTGAGTGTGTAGATTGGCACCCTGTCCTGGGTCTATCTGCCCAGCGCCTGAAACGTTCTCCCCTGGATGGGCATGAAGAACCCTAGTAGAGGGTAAAGCGGACAATAATGGATGAATGGAAAATAGTGACGTAAAAAAAAAATTCAGTTTAAATTCTTAAGCGTTAAAGTTGTTGGGGGCAGTTGTAGGATTGGGGTTAAGGAACCTCTTGCGACCTAAAGGTTCCTGCTTTGAGTCCGAGTCCCACCAAGTATGAAGTCAAGACTGAAGTGCCCTTGAGTGAGGAGCCCAACTCAATTGCTCTCCAGGTGCCGTATACAGGGCTGCAACCACTCCAGGCATGTGTGCTCACTTCACGCAATGTACCCACAGTAAACTCACTCGGACACAAGGAGGACATGCTCTCCCCCCCCAACTCGAGTCGAACCGGTGACCTTTATACTTTGCAGCTGCAGTGCTAACTACAGCACCAGAGTGTCACCCCTTACTATAATCTAATCCATGTGTTTGCATTTACATTCAGTATAGTAACCACAGCTATCAGTACCCCTGAATCCCACTCCGTACCCCTGTAATGTTTCCGTCCCCCTATACAGTTCTCTGTACCCCTGTATCCCACTCAGTACCCCTGTAACGTGTCGGTCCCCTATACAGCTCTCTGTACCCCTGTAACGTGTCGGTCCCCTATACAGCTCTCTGTACCCCTGTAACGTTTCTGTCCCCCTATACAGCTCTC
>JAFMOD010001157.1:53803-71102 GCA_019802435.1 Corydoras maculifer
TGTCGTTCTGTCACATGACCACCCTAACACGGTCGAGCTGTCACTACATCATTCCACAGTTGTAATCAGATCACATATCGAGATCAAAGCTCATGGTTCTCCACTGATCTGTGAGACTGAAGGGATGGACACCTTGCTCCATGCTGTAGTGCCACTGCTGGAAGTTACGACCAACCACGATGAAGCTCCTGCTGCTGGAGGGGGGTCGGCTGACAGGCTGGACATGTGACAATGGGACGAACATGTCTCCTTCAGGAGAGCTGTGGAGAATAGCACCATGTGTGACATCATTGGTATATCTTTAGACCACAGGCGTATACATTAGGGTGTGTATAGAGTGAGTAGTATGTCCTGAATGTTTAGATGTGATTCTCACATGATTCTCTCAAACACCTTCACTCCAGTGTCTGGCGCCAAAGACCCCACCAGGTTCACCACTTCTGTTACAACGGAGGGGAGCAGGAAGAGGGACGCCAGCTCGGCTGTGCACTGATGTATAGATGGACAACCTGAGGGGGGGGGGGGGTAGATGTTCAATGTTGCAGATTACAGAAACTTTCCCTATTTATTCCTTCAATAATAATTCAGAGGTTAAAGGAGAAAAATAATAAATGAGCCAACACAGCCACCCACCCATAAAAACACCAACACCGACACACGCACACCTACACAGCCACCCACACAAACACCAACACTGACAAACGCACACCTACACAGCTACCCACACAAACACCAACACTGACAAACGCACACCTACACAGCCACCCACACAAACACCAACACTGACAAACGCACACCAACACAAACACCAACACTGACACACGCACACCTACACAGCCACCCACACAAACACCAACACTGACAAACGCACACCAACACAGCCACACAAACACCAACATCTTCACACCAACACACCCACAGACAAACGCACACCCACACACTGGCACAACCACACACTGGCACACCCACAACAATATCGACACACCCACACCAATATCATAACATCCATGCACACACAAACACACGCACATACACCACCCACCCACAAAAACACCAACACCGACACACGCACACCAACACAGCCACACAAACACCAACACCTTCACACCAACACACCCACAGACAAACACACACCCACACACTGACATACCCACCCATACACACCCACAACAATATCGACACACCCACACCAATACCANATATCGACACACCCACACCAATACCATAACATCCATGCACACACAAACACACGCACATACACCACCCACCCACAAAAACACCAACACCGACACACACACACCAACACAGTCACACAAACACCAACACCTTCACACCAACACACCCACAGACAAACGCACACCCACACTGACACACCAACACGCACAGTGAAATACCCACAACTACCAACAAACGCACACACACACACACACACACACAGCAGCACACCCAAATCCATACACCAAACCAAACGACCCCCACACACACACACACACACCCACCCACACACACGCACTCACTTACTTACACACACCCACCCAGCAACGCATGCAGCCACCCACACACGCACACACACACCTAGTTTGGCCATAAAGATGACCCATGGCTGGTAGGAAGTGTGATAGATGGGGTGCAGTGTGCCCGTTTCTCCCTCCTCCAACTGAGTCACATGACGTCTGGAAAGAAAAACAAGGTAGGAGTTCAGTTTTACTACTTTCTTTGTGTGTGTGTGTGTGTGTATACCTGTGCGCCTGCTCCCGCTCTACTGCCACAGCCTTCTCCTGACTCCACTGCTGTTTGAGGCTCTCAGTCTTGTGCCTCCTCCGAGATACGCAGTTGTCCTCCGTCTTCTCCTGTATGATATCGTCCGTTGTCTTCACGCTGCCTGGCTCGGATGACTCAGGCTTACTCTGAGAAACACACACACACTCAGCTTTGAAGAATGTACCTACATATTCATAAGTACATGTACAACCCTTTTGTATAATTTTAATCCCCTTTTCTGCAGCAGCGTCACCTCACCCCAAATGATACATATTGGAGTCTGTGTGTGTGTGTGTTGGTGGGGTCCTTATACTTTGTCATGAGAATTCCATATACTGATGTACATGTCAGGGGTCCACATATTTCTGGTACTTAAGCTGTCTGTGTATGATATGTGTACCAGAATTTCCCAGAAGGTCCGGCGCACAGTTCTGCCAGTAGGAGTGGTGGACTCAGGAGTGTTGCTCCCCGTGGTGGGGCTGAAGCTCGGGGCAGAGCAGAGGGTGATGGGCACGGGGACACTTTTAACAGTGGAGGCTCGGCGAGGGCTGTCCTTCATTTCTTTACCTTCAGTCTGACCGGGGGGTGGGACGATACCTGAAACAGCCAATCAGATGGTGAGAAAAGAAGCATTATGCAACACATGCAGCAAAAAAATACCTTTATTCATTCATTCATTATCTTCCGCAAATTGAACTTAATAGCATTGTTTTTAAGAAACTCAAGAAACTCAAGAACGCCTCGGACGCTGGGCAGACACACCAAGGACAGGGCACCAATCCGTCGCTGGGCACTCACTCACTCACATACACACTGTATATGGGGCAATTTGAAGAATTCAATTGACTTGATCCATGTTTTTGGACTGTGGGAGGAAACCGGAGAATCCGGAGGAAACGCGGACACAGGGAGAACATAGAAACACCCAGATGGGGATTCGAACCAGGAATTCCCAGTGCTGAGAGGCCAACGTGCTAACCACTAAGCCACCGTGCCGTCAGACGAAATCCATTCATCCATCATCTTCTGCTTTATCCTCTATTAGGGTTGCGGGGAGGGGGGGAGGGTTCCCCGTGCCCATCCAGGGGAGAACGTTTCGGGTGCTGGGCAGATACACCCAGGACAGAGCCCCAATCTATCGCTGGGCACACACTCACTCACACAAACACACTCTATATGGGGCAATTTGAAGAACTCAGTTGACTTGATCCATGTTTTTGGACTGTGGGAGGAAACCCACACAGACGCATGGAGAACATGGAAACCCCATCCAGATTGGGATTCGAACCGGGAATCCCCAGCGCTGAGAGGAGAACATGCAAGCCACTCAGCCACCGAGCCGCCCAAAAATACCTTTATGTTTAATAAATAAAAAACATGTGCTCATTGTTTAGAAGAACGTTGGTAAAACTGTTGTTTTGAGGGTCAGTGTTGAGTTTTGTGAGCAGAGCTCAGGTGACGTTCTTGTACCATGCCCACCTTCTCTCGGTGCTGTTCCTGGGACGCAGAACGTCTCCAAACACAGGGGGTTCGTCAGAACCTTCATCTCCATAATGAGGTCACCAAGAGCGTGTCGCAGTGCTGAGCACAACTTCTCGGTCAGCTGCAGGGGGCTGACGTTCCCCTGCTCCCAAATATCAAACCTCACACACAACACTTCATCTGTGTGTACACAAACACACACACACACACACACACACGGTGAATAACACACAGAGGCGGATCACTGTACATACTCACCAGCTTTTACATATTTATAGTATCAAACCCTGTGTGTAGAGAAGTACTGAAGTTCTAACAGGCCTCGTTACCTGCACTTTGCTCATCAGAACCCAGGTTCCTCACAGCAGTAAGCGTCTCGAAGAGCTCAGGCTGGAACAAGATGGACGCGCCATCATCTATTGGCGGTCCATCATCCCGAGATCGGACCTGTAGAGGTCCACCTTGTGCATCCATGAAGGAAAGAGCGATGCAGGCGATACCTATGACAAACAAAAGAAAAGCCTGTGAAGTTGGAGCAGAACACTGAAGAAGCTCAACACCACAGTTGGATCTGTACTATATACTGTAATCAATAAGGTAACCAATCACTGATAATCCGATCATCAGTAAGTCTGTGCTTCTTTAGCTTCTTCTCGAATCAAGAGGATGTATACAGTGGAACATAATTACCTTATTCCAGGACCATGGGTCAACAAAATGATGACAAAGTGCGGACACGCAACAAAATGTGCAACATTAAACCAAAAAAACAATGAATACAACAGACATTGGACGAATTAACAGACAGGACAGTGTTGACTAAAGTCATGACTAAATGTAAAATTGAGAGCAAAACAACGCCCCAGGTGCACACTACATACTCGGTTCTTTCCAAGTTCCTATGTTTTGCTGGTTAAACCAAACACACCGGGGAATCGTAGGCTTGAGGTTAAGGAACCAGCCTTGTGACCTGAAGGTCAATGGTTCAATTCCCGGTCCCACAAATTACTGAAGTGCCCTTGAGCAAGGTACCCAACTCCGAGGTCCCCAGTTTCATTCCTGTTCCCACTAAGTACTATGGCTGAAGTGCTCTTGAGCAAGGTACCTAACCCCAAGATCCCAGTTGGAATCCCGATCCCACTAAGTACTATGGCTAAAGTGCCCTTGAGCAAGGTACCTAACCCCAAGATCCCAGTTGGAATCCCGGTCCCACTAAGTACTATGGCTGAAGTGCCCTTGAGCAAGGTACCTTACTCCAAAATCCCCGGTTTGATTCCCGATCCCACTAAGGACTATGACTAAAGTGCCCTTGAGCAAGGTACCTTACCCCATGGTCCCAGTTGCAATTCCAGTCCCACTAAGTACTATGGCTGAAGTGCCCTTGAGCAAGATACCTTACCCCAAGGTCCCCAGTTTGATAACCAATCCCAAGGTCCCCGGTTATCCCAGTAAGTACTAGACTATGACTGAAGTGCTTATGAGTAAGGTACCTTACCCCAAGGTCCCAGTTGGAATCCCTGTCCCACTAAATACTATGGCTGAAGTGCCCTTGAGCAAGGTACCTTACCCTAAGGTCCCAGCTGGAATCCTGGTCCCACCAAGTACTATGGCTAAAGTGCCCTTGAGCAAGGACCTTACCCCAAGATCCCAGTTGGAATCCCGGTCCTAACATATAGTATGGTTGAAGTGCCCTTGAGCAAGGTACCCGACCACAAGGTCCCAGTTTGAATCCCAGTTCCAATTATTACTATGGCTGAAGTGCCGTTGAGCAAGGTAACTTACCCCAAGGTAAGTTAGATTCCCAGTCCCACAAGGTAATATGGCGGAAATACATTGCCTTGCAAAAGTATTCACCCCCTTGGATTTTTCCCTATTTTACTACATTACAACCTGTATGTATTTTTTTTTTATCTGAATTGAATGTGATGCATCTGCACAAAATAGTCTACGTTTTAGAAGTGAAATGAGAAAAAAATATATGTATATAAAGAATATGAAAATAAAAAAACTGAAAATTGGCATGTGTATATGTATTCACCCCCTTTGTTATGAAGCCCCTAAAAAGTTCTGGTGCAACCAATTACCTTCAGAAGTCACATGCTTAGTGAAATGAAGGCCACCTGTGTGCAATCTAAGTGTCACATGATCTGTCAGTATATACACACCTTTTCTGAAAGGCCCCAGAAGCTGCAACACCATTAAGCTAACCAAACAACACCATGAAGACCAAGGAGCTCTCCAAGCAAGTCAGGGATAAAGTTGTAGAGAAGTATAAGTCAGGGTTGGGTTATAAAAAAATATCCAAATCTCTGATGATCCACCGGAGCACCATCAAATCCATCATCATTAAATGGAAAGAACATGGTACCACAACAAACCTGCCAAGAGAGGGCCGCCCACCAAAACTCTCAGCCCGGTCAAGGAGGGCATTAATCAGAGAGGCAGCAGAGACCAAAGGTAACCCTGAAGGAGCTGCAGAGTTCTCAAGCAGAGACTGGAGTATCTGTACATATGACCACAATAGAGCTGGGCTTTATGGAAGAGTGGCCAGAAAAAAACCTTTACTTACAGGCAAAAATAGGAAGGCTCGTTTCGAGTTTGCAAAAAGGCATGTGGGAGACTCCCAAACTGTATGGAGGAAGGTACTGTGGTCAGATGAGACCAAAATCGAACTTTTTGTCCACCAAGGAAAACGCTGTCTGGCGCAAACCCAACAAATCTCATCACCCCAAGAACACCATCCCCACAGTGAAACATGGTGGTGGAAGCATCATGCTGTGGGGATGTTTCTCAGCAGCAGGGACTGGAAAACTGGTCCGAGTCGAGGGGAAGATGGATGGTGCTAAATACAGGGATATTCTTGAGCAAAACCTGTTTACGTCTGTCAATGATCTGAGACTAGGGTGGAGATTTAACTTCCAACAGGACAATGACCAAAAGCATACTGCTAAAGCAACACTCGAGTGGTTTAAGAGGAAACGTGTAAACATATTGGTCCAGTCAAAGCCCAGACCTTAATCCAAACCTTAATTGAGAATCTGTGGTCAGACTTGAAGATTGCTGTTCACCAACGGAAACCATCTAACTTGAAGGAGCTGGAGCAGTTTTGCCATAAGGAATGGGCAAAAATTCCAGTGGCAAGATGTGGCATGCTCATAGAGACTTATCCAAAGCGACTTGCAGCTGTAATTGCTGCAAAAGGTGGCTCTACAAAGTACTGACTTACAGGGGTGAATAGTTATGCACACTGATGTTTTCAGTTATTTTGTCCTTTTTGTTGTTTGCTTCACAATAAAAAAAATGTTAAATGTTGAAAGTATTATATATACTTAAATATTCCCTTTGAATTCCAGGTTGTGAGGTAACAAAATGTGAAAAATGTAAAGGGAGGTGAATACTTTCGCAAGGCACTGTATCCTTGGGCAAGGTACCTTACCCCAAGGTTCCTGGTTTGAGTCCCGGTCCCACCAAGTACTATGGTTAAAGTGCCCTTAAGCAAGGTAACTTATTCCAAGATCCCAGTTAGAATCCCCGTACCACTAAGTACTATGGCTAAAGTGCCCTTGGACAAGACACCTAATCCCAATAGCTCCCCTGGTGCTGTGTACATGGCCGCCCACCATATGGAGGACAAATTCCTCTGTGTGTAAGTTCAGTAGACAAAACAGATTACTAGAAATTCACTAGAATCTCCTAGAACCAACAGTTAAGTGGAGTGGTTGGCTAGAGGACACATTGTCTTAAACACTGCAGGATTCACTCGACTGCATGTCCCAGACTCGGTTCGACCTCCAGTGCCGATAAAGTTACTTCTTCTGCCCTCACAAAAATAAGAACGATAGTAAAACGGCGGCAACTTTATGACCCAGGCCAAGAGTTCCGCTATAATTACACTCGCCCTCCACTTAGACCAGTGGCACATAATGAAGCACGTGGATTTTCACGTTTTGCTCGGCCGCTTTAAAAAAAAAAGAAAAAAATCTTTTAATTAGCAAACGTCAGCAGCCTCCTGGTCTCTACCTGCCAATTATCCCTTGGCAGGCAGACGTATTATTGTTAGCCAGGCGTATTATCATATTAAATTAAAAGCCGCACTGCGAGTCACTTCACTGTTATGAGCTGGTCTCCGCTCTCCAGTTCCAGCCATTACACTGCACTTATACTTTTATATAAGAAATAAAAACTACACTTGCGTCTCCGAGCTCGAAACACCGTCGCCGCCGTTAAAAATGCATGAGCGTTAATTTACAGCGGCGGAATCGAACCGGCTGAGAGTTTAAGATCAGAGTCTCCCACTGACTTTGATCTGCAGTTATCATTTATCAATTTGCCGTTATTTCTGCTGAGATACAGCATATTGAACACACACACACACACACACACACACACACACACACACATATATATAGATATAAATAAAATGCAGCTCTGTTCAGAACATAATTTGTAAAAATTACTAACAAAATGTTTTATTTCATATGATATTTTTGTGTATAGTTCCATGGGGCATGGGGCATGGGGCAACCCCCCCGTGACACTAGTAAAGGATTAAGTAGAAGATACTGAATAAACAAATGACTATAAACAGCAAGCCGATCCCTGAGCCTGTGACGGCTATTGTTTATAAACTGTGTTCTGTAATATGGCCACTAGACGGCCTTTTTTTTTTTAATTGTTAGCAAAAACTGTACCCTGTTACTCAGCAATCAATGTTCCATCCATCCATCCATTCTCTTCCGCTTTATAATATATTAGGGTCGCGGGGGGTTCCCCATGCCTATCCAGGGGAGAACATTTCGGGCGCTGGGCAGATACACCCAGGACAGGGCGCACACTCACACAGACACACACACTCTATATGGGGCAATTTAGAGAACTCAATTGACTTGATCAATGCTTTTTGACTGTGGGAGGAAAACCCACGCCGACACGGGGAGAACATGGAAACTCCACCCAGATTGGGATTCGAACCAGGAATCCCTAGAGCTGAGAGGAGAACATGGAAACTCCACCCAGATGGGGATTCGAACCGGGAATCCCTAGTGCTAAGAGGCAAACGTGCTAACCACTAAGCCACCGTGCCGCCCGCAATCAATGTTGACTTTCAAAAACAATGAACTAAATTTAACTTTACACAAACTTTCATTAATTAAACCTTGTTTGTAACCCTTTTAGAAAAGCAGTAAGTAACTCAAGGTTGTATATTATTGTTAATAAATCACGGAAAATGGGTGTAACTAACACCTCATTCCCGTGATTTATTCACAACACCGCACAACCTCTTATACCTTATTGTTTTATTATTAGACCATTGATTACAATGGCTTCCAATAGTTTTGTTTATATAGTGTGAGTGAGGGAGAGAGCCTTCAGCTCGGAGATCTCAGATCTTAAACTACACGTGAATCAATACAGGATTAAAAGGTGAGGCTGAAGAAGCAGAAAGCAAGAGCAGGGTAAGGATAAGAGGATGAGGTTACCTTTGCCCCCGGTGCCCTGACCTCCGGGTTTATTGTAGAGGTAGATATCCGAGTCGGGCAGATCGCTGTTAATGTGGAAGTAGTGCTATAAAGACACAGATTGTCACGCTGATCAGTGTCGACCGGTATCTGTGGTAAAGCTCCAGAGTAACATTAGAAACACGTGACATCATGAGGGTAAAGCATGAGCCCTGATGTTCGGATATCTGCATTAAATACGATGGGCCATCAATGCAGCACAGAATCGCTGATCAGCAGCCCAATCAGAACTTCAGAACGATTGTCTTTACTGTTTAATCAAACCAGTATGCTTTAATTATTCAACAGATTTAATTAAATTCAACTTTATACTTAATAAGTAATAAAACACATGAGAACACATTGTGTTCCTGAATAGACACGTTTTAATCACTAATATCCATCCATTCATTATCTTCCGTTCAACCTCTATTAGGGTCTTGGGAAGTGGGGGGGGGGGTTGTTCTCCATGCCCATCCAGGGGAGAACGTTTCGGGCGCTGGGCAGATACACCCAGGACAGGGCGCCAATCTATCAGTGGACACACACTCACTTACACACACACGCTCTATATGGGGCAATCTGGAGAACTCCATTGACCTTGATCCATGATTTTGGACTGTGGGAGGAAACCGGAGAACCCGGAGGAAACCCACATGGACACGGGGAGAACATGGAAACCCAAAATGGGATTCAAACCGGGAATCCCTAGCGCCGAGAGGAGAACATGCTAACCACTAAGCCACCGTGCCGCTACTGACTAATATACACAAGCTTTTTCAAAAAGCTTCTCCATCAGATTCTGTAGTCAAGGCATAGTGGGGAAGAAGGCGGAGCTGTCGGACTTTAATTTGGGATAATAACGCATTTGACGTGGCACCACCGGTGGCTTAGTGGTTAGCACATTCGCCCACCAGCACTCTAAGTTTCCATGTTCTCCCCGGGTCCGCGTGGGTTTCCTCCGGGTTCTCCGGTCTCCTCCCACAGTCCATGGATCAAGGTCAATTGAATTCTCCAAATTGCTCCATATAGAGTGTGTTTGTCTGAGTGAGTGTGTGCCCAGCGATAGATTGGTGCCCTGTCCTGGGTGTATCTGCCCAGCGCCCGAAACGTTCTCCCCTGGATGGGCATGGGGAACCCCCCCGCGACCCTAATAGAGGATAAAATGGAAGATAATGGATGAATGGACGTGGCACCCCTGATGAATGTGCGCCCTTGCCCTATGAGCTGTAAAATTTCATGCCGAGTATAGAGAGAGCTCAACCACGAGCTGTGCCAGCACATGTACTGTATGTAAAACCTGATTTTAACTAATGGGGGTAACGAAGCCCATTCCTGAGCCGTTGTAATCCTCTCCAGTCCTTATTCGTATCCCATCCCATGACATTGATACATTGGCCAAAACCCGGGGCTGATGAAAACGCATGTCATGTGGTCCGAGGATGACACCTACAGACATGTTCTCCAGTGGGGATGCACAGCCCTGACCCACATAATACTAATAATGCTACTTGGGTTATTGAGGTCGTATAACTTTGTAGTTTGTCTTCCTTCTTCAAGGACAAAAGTATGAAGTATTACTTTTACTTTTTTATTAGCGTAACTCTAGAGAAGCACGTCTCAAATGGTGGTTTAAAAAGATTAAAATGTAAAAAAAAAATTATAATAATATTAATTAACGCACATCTGATTTTGTATTCGTATTTAATCTTAAAATAGAGACTGCTATGTGCAGCTGACACATGCCTCTTGCCTTCCCGTTGCCATAGTAACCACAAGTGGTGCAAATCTCTCAGTGTCTGGCGATTTGATTCGATTCTGATTATTTTTGAGGTCGCGATTCAATTCAGAAACGATTTTCAGTTTTTCAGTTCAAATGGTCTTTAAATTTAGTTTCAATGATGTGATTGACAAAATGAAACGATGATTTAAACAAATAGAACATTTATTTAGAACAATACTTTTAGGTTCCTGTACCAAATCTTTTGTATGATTTTATATTTATATAAAAATAGGATTGCGCTAAATTCAAATGAGCCTTGTTAGGTTAGCTGAGCTTCCCGGCTTTTTCTTACATTAAAAACATTGATGAACAAATAATTCTAAATATATAAATACAAAAGTTTACCATGGTGCGTTAGCCTTTAATCGAAACTAAAATACAGACTTTACAGTCAGAGTGCATTTATATTCTGCAAATCTTTAAAACTTAACATTAAAAATAAAATACACACTTCAGTCTTTTGAACTATATTGCACATTCGCTACATTTTCAAAACTTAACCTTAAATATTAAATATATTTTCAACTTCTTTTATCTCAGGGTGATTTCACGCCAAACGCGCTCGCACATTTGTCGTTTTTCCTCAATTACCTCAAGTACCTCAATTTTATTTTACACTCGTTGTAAACAGTTCCTGGCTTTAAAAGCCAAACACTAACTTTTAACGACGGGGGGTCGAATCCTGCTCTCCCATTCATTCTAGTTCAACTTTATTCAGACAACGGGAGCTGGTTAACAAGCGTGGTGTACGGTGGCCGAGTGGATAAGTAATGCGATACGCAGTATGCTCGGAAGGGGGTGGCAAAAAATAAAACTTAAATGCATTTTTATAAAAATCGATTTTTGGGCATTTTGAATCGTTTCAGAATCGCTAGGACTATGAATCGCGATTCTTTGAAGAATTGATTTTTTTCAGCACCCCTAGTAAATGCCGTTGTTTGCTGGTTACTCTTCTCTTTAAATTTGTGATGATGCTTGCAGACATGATGGCGAAACGCAAATATAAAATCTATTTATAATGTGTTTTTTCATTTATTAAGTACGTATTTATTAAATACTTTATTACATATTAATTAATTTTATTATTTATTGAGTTTCTTAAAAACATATGCTATTAAGTTTGTTATTATCAATTTGCAGGCATATTAATGTTAAATTATATATATTGTATTGTATGTATTTCATAAAATTCATAAAATTGGGTTATGACTTAACGACCATGAGGACATGCGGGTCCCGGGCTAAGACCTCTTCAAAACCCCTGATCTAGAGGATGGTGGATGCAGATGTTCACTCTTTTCAACATAAATCTGCAAAAAGTAAGTTGTCTAAAAGATGGGAACTATGGGGAGACAAAGAGGTTAAAGTTGTCCACCCCCTACTATCTAGGGGAGAGGTACCTTAAAATGGTGCTCCATGTTGCTGTCGGTATATTTAGGGACGTGCAGGAAGATGAGGAGATTCTGTCGCAGATAATGAGCCAAGGCTCGGATCCAAGCGCTACTATACGCCGGTAGACCAAACACCATGACCTCAGTGGGAGCGGAACCAGGAGGCTGGATGAACTGGACACATAAAGAATGGAGAATCAGTTAACTAGGTCGATCCTGTCAAGAAATCTGATTGGCTGAGATGGTAGTCCATCTTTTCGCAGCGATTATCCTTAGTATTTATCGAGTGTGGTGCTTTTAAACATCAGCAACACAACAGTCACGTAACGGTTAATAAAGCAATAAGGTATGAGAGGGTGTGCATTATTGAAAATAAATCATGGGAAAGAGGTGTCATTAGGCACAACACGAAGCAATGTACAGTTCCAGCTCTTTCCAATGATTTATTCGCAATAATACACATCCGGGAGTGGCAAATTGCTTTTATAAAACAGTTACAAATAGATTATAACAACATTAAACAAGCTTTTATTCATAATTAATTATGAATCCGTTAATAATCTGGTCTTCCACAATGTAATCCAGTCCAGGTTTTCCAAAGTGAACGCTGGTGGCTGAGTACCAGGTTTCCGGTTTCTCTACCGATTCAATACTGCTGTCTAGTGGCCAAATTACAGAACGCAGTTAAGAAAAACATTGGGAAAATAATGTATTGTACATCACGCATTAATACAAATGTAAAGCACTTGCTAAGTGTCACAGCTCAGCCAATCAGATTTAACGCCCGGAACAACCTGTTTAATAGCAAAACTAACAGTGCCTATAGGAAAGTCTTCAGAGTTCTTTATTCATACAATATACCTGAGGGCACGGTAGCTCAGTGGTTAGGGCGTTGGACTGTTAATCTGAAGGTTGGGGGTTCAAATCCGCTGAAGTTACCAATGTGGGTCCTTGAGCAAGTCCCTTAACCCTTATTGCTCCAGGGATGTTGTGATTAACCCTGTGCTCACCTTGTAAGTCGCTTTGGATGAAAACGTCTGCTAAACGACCAAATGTAATGTAATACCTTTAAATATTCACTTGGATAAAAACTGCATTGAGAGATTTGGAGAAGCGTTTTTTTCAGAGAAGGATTCAGATGACTGTAAATCGTACCTCCACATCCGCAGGAGTCAGTTTGCAGTTTCGAACCAGCATCACTGTGATGATGTCGAGCGTGGCCTCGTCCAATCGCTTTCTCAGAACCTTCAGCAGCTCGTCTGTGATCTCTGGACCTGGTGATCGGACAAACATTCGATAAAGTGATCTATGCATACCATCCATGCAGATCAAGTGATCTATACCCATCCATGCAGATCAAGTGATCTATACCCATCCATGCAGAGACACACACACACAATGAGTGAAGTAAACACACCTGGGCACTGGGCGAAGGGCAAAGCTACACATGGCACCCGGGGAGCAATTGGGGTAAGGTGGCTTGCCCAAGGGCACTTCAGCCACAGTACTTGGTGGTATTGGGAATTAAACCAGAAACCTATGGTTAGGGTTAGGGGAATCGAGAGGTCTCAGGAAGGACCCCACTCACCCAGCCACTGCCTGTTCTCACAGTTGCCGAGTGAAAGGAGGCTCAGAAGCTTAAAGACCAGAACCAGCCGGTTCATAGACAGCTTCTTGCCCCAGGCAACCAGGCTGTGGAACGGCCAGTAGAACAGTGTACGGCCCAACTCGCACCACTGCCATCTCACAAACTCTCTGCACCTTGCACGTTTCACTTCACTTTTCACGGCACCCTCAGACTTTCCCATATCTTATTTCTATTTCATTTTATTTAATTCCATTCTTCTTTAGATATTTAAATTTTATTCTATTTTTATTCTTTAATTTTGCTACTTGCGGATGGCGCGGTGGCTTAGTGGTTAGCATGTTCTCCTCTCAGCACTAGGGATTCCCAAAATCCCAATCTGGGTGGAGTTTCCATGTTCTCTCCGTGTCCACGTGGGTTTCCTCCAGGTTTCCTCCCACAGTCCAAAAACATGCATCAAGGTCAATTGAGTTCTCCAAATTGCCCCCTATAGTGTGTGTGTGTGTGTGTGAGTGAGTGTGGGCCCAGCGATGGATTGGCGCCCTGTCCTGGGTCTATCTGCCCAGCGCCCGAGACGTTCTCCCCTGGATGGGCATGGGGAACCCCACCGCGACCCTAATAGAGGATCAAGTGTGAGATAATGAATGAATTTTATTTAATTCCATTCTTCTTTAGATATTTAAATTTTATTCTATTTTTATTCTTTAATTTTGCTACTTGCGGATGTCGCGGTGGCTTAGTGGTTAGCATGTTCTCCTCTCAGCACTAGGGATTCCCAAAATCCCAATCTGGGTGGAGTTTCCATGTTCTCCCCGTGTCTACGTGGGTTTCCTCCGGGTTTCCTCCCACAGTCCAAAAACATGCATCAAGGTCAATTGAGTTCTCCAAATTGCCCCCTATAGAGTGTGTGTGTGTGTGAGTGAGTGTGTGTCCAGCGATGGATTGGCGTCCTGTCCTGGGTCTATCTGCCCAGCGCCCGAAACTTTCTCCCCTGAATGGGCATGGGGGACCCCCCTGACCCTAATAGAGGATCAAGTGGAAGATCATGGATGGATGGATATTCACAATAACACACGCCCTCTTATGCCTTACTGCTTTATTTTTTTAACTACCCCCAAATGACATGTCGTGAAACATTTCAGGTTTAGGATTTTAGGAGTAAAGACTGATGGGGGTTTCTGCACCCCACCCAAGGGTCAATCTGCCCTCGATGGAGCATGAAGTCCGCTGTGAGCATTTATGTATGCAGCACTCAACACATTGAGTCCCCGCGAGTCCATCCTGGGATTGCCCCTGTCTGTGTTCATCGATCAGACCCACCACCCCCAGCCTCGGAGACGCCGCCACGCCTCTGTCCTCCCAAACACAGACGGCAATCGAGCTTCCCAAAGCACACAGCATGCGCCTTCCCTCCCTAAGCGTCCCCCTGCATCCGCCTTCCTGAGCCTCGTATGATGTAGCTGATGCAATGTCCGAAAAGAAAATGCTATGCAGTGAATAAGGGATGAAGTGAACCATCCCAGATGCCAATTGCCAATCCTGAGATTCCACGGGAACGTTGCCAGAGGTTGTAATCAGGCCCTGGATGATGTAAAGTAAACTTAGAACTCTGCAGCCCGACTTATGTTCCACCAGCCCAAATGAACCCCCGTCACGCCATGACTCCTCTCTCTCCATTGGCTCCCTGCCGCTGCTCTCATTCAGCACAAGTCTCTGGATCTGGCCCCTCTTACCTTCAATCTATATTTCCAAAATACTAATCTAGTGGTAGGGTGGCACGGTGGCTTAGTGGTTAGCATGTTCTCCTCTCAGCGCTAGGGATTCCCGGTTCGAATCCCAATCTGGGTGGAGTTTCCATGTTCTCCTCATGTCCACGTGGGTTTCCTCCAGGTTCTCCGGTTTCCTCCCACAGTACAAAAACATGGATCAAGTCAATTGAATTCTCCAAATTGCCCCATATAGAGTGTGTGTGTGTGAGTGAGTGTGTGCCCAGAGATGGATTGGCGCCCTGTCCTGGGTGTATCTGCCCAGCGCCCGAAACGTTCTCCCCTGGATGGGCATGGGGAACCCCACCGCGACCCTAATAGAGGATAAAGCGGAAGATAATGAACGAATAAATGAATAATCTAGTGGTAGGGTGGCACGGTGGCTTAGTGGTTAGCATGTTCTCCTCTCAGCGCTAGGGATCCACATCTGGGTGGAGTTTCCATGTTCTCCCCATGTCCACGTGGGTTTCCTCCGGGTTCTCCGGTTTCCTCCGGGTTCTCCGGTTTCCTCCCACAGTCCAAACACATGGTTCAAGTCAACCGAGTTCTCCAAATTGCCCCATATAGAGTGTGTATGTGTGCGTGTCTGTGTGTCTGAGTATGCGCCCAGCGATAGATTGGTGTCCTGTCCTGGGTGTATCTGCAAGCGCCCGAAACGTTCTCCCCTGGATGGGCATGGGCATGGAGATGGGCATGGAGATGGGGATGGGGAACCCCCCCCGACCCTAATATAGGATAAAGTGGAAGATAATGGATGGATGGATAATCTAGTGGTGATTCAAACTCACCGTGGTGCTAACTCTAACTCCATAAGAATAAAATAGCGGAACGATCTTCCTGAATCTGTCCGTAATGCTGAGTCACTTAATATCTTTAAGAAACAACGTAAAACACATCTGGTCCAAAAATACTTCATATAAAAATAAATCAATAAAATGAATAAATAAAGGATATTGGGGCTAATGGATAATGGGGCAGCACAGTGGCTTAGTGGTTAGCACGTTCTCCTCTCAGCACTAGGGATTCCCGGTTTGATCAATCTGGGTGGAGTTTGCATGTTCTCCCATGTCAGTGTGGGTTTCCTCTCACAGTCCAAACACATGGACCAAGGTCGATTGAATTCTCCAAATTGCCCCATATCGGTGGAATAGTGGTTAGCACGTTCGCCTCTCAGCACTAGGGATTCCCGGTTCGAATCCCAATCTGGGTGGAGTTTCCATGTTCTCCCCGAGTCCGCGTGGGGTTCCTCCGGGTTCCTCCCCAGTCCAAAAACATGAATAAAGGTGAAGTGAATTCTCCAAATTGCCCCATATAGAGTGTGTTTGTGTAAGTGAGTGTGTGCCAAGTGATCGATTGGTGTCCTGTCCTGGGTGTATCTGCCCAGCGCCCGAAACGTTCTCCCCTGGATGGGCATGGGGAACCCACCTGCGACCCTAATAGAAGATAAAGCAGAAGATAATGGATGGATGGATTAATCGGATAACGAGCTGGTTTTTCCTTAACTACTGACTTGTGCTGTGTTCTGATTTGTAAGTCGTTTTGGATAAAAGCATGTGTTAAAGGACTAAATGTAATGTAAATGTGTATTAGTGCAGTGCAGACGTGTGGAGTAGTGGGTTCTGCTGAGTAGAAGGGGTCACGTTTTCATTTGGAGACAGCATCGTGTTCATGGTGCTGCGATGTGGGGTTGGTTTACTGTAAACAGTTTGTACATTTCAAACTCATTTGTAAATTTGGTAAACTGCACGATCTCAACTTTAATGTGCAGCTGTTTGAAGAAAGCAGCAGCAGCAGCGCAGAGGAAACATCCCGCCGTCAGATTCCCAAAACAGACATCAGGATGAGGAGACATGGTGGTGAAGTCATCACTGCTGAGAGAAGAGGGCTGTCTGAAGCGCAAGAGCACCTCCAACAGGCAGTATGGGCTGTTGCACCCAGCTGCGGCAGCAGGAGAGAAAATATAGGAAGAAAAAAGGGGGGGGGGGTGCACCCTGCACTAAACACCACCATCTTACACCCTGCACTGAACACCA
>JAFMOD010001157.1:71126-81274 GCA_019802435.1 Corydoras maculifer
CATCCTACACACTGCACTGAACACAGAGGGGTGACCCACCATCCTACCCCTTGCACTGAACACCACCATCCTACACCCTGCACTGAACACCACCACCCTACACCCTGCACTGAACACCACCACTCTACACACTGCACTGAACACCACCACTCTACACACTGCACTGAACACCACCACTCTAGACACTGCACTGAACACCACCATCCTACACACTGCACTGAACTCCACCATCCCACACACTGCACTGAACACAGAGGGGTGACCCACCATCCTACCCCTTGCACTGAACACCACCACCCAAGGCCGAATTCAAGGCTGCCCACCGATCAGGGCATGTGGGCTCACTTCTCCAGTGTGTGCGTGTGTGTGTGTGTGTGTTTCACTGCATGGATGGGTTAAATGTGGAGGACAAATTGCACAGTAGACAAAATAAATCACTTTATCACTTAAACCCTTTAGTGTAAATAACTTTTGCCTGGATGATCAACGTGTGTGTATAAGTGTGATCTGAACTGTGCTGATGCTCCCAACCTGCTTGTTCAACTCCGTGCACCAACAGCAGGATGTGTTTATCCACCTGACCCACTGGTCTCGAACCCTCCAGAGACCCCCGAGCGCCCTGCAAAAAAATAAATAAATAAATAAATTGACAGCCACACATAAACTCATCACTCGTTTTAGTAGGTACTCCTCATGTTTTAACACTTACAGTCCATTTAATTAGTTTCTAATTACAATGGGACCACAATCCTATTTTTAAAACAATAAGTCAATAATGGCGTTCAGTTCTACCCCCTGGATCTATACCAACCCCCACAGGGAGGAGTCCTTACTCACTGGATACTATGCAAGTGTAATGAGTCCATATGCAATACACATCTGTCATAATGATATGTTTATATGTTTATAGTCTGAAACTGTTTGAAAATGCAGGGCGGCACGGTGGCTTAGTAGTTAGCATGTTCTCCTCTCAGGGCTAGGGATTCCCGGTTCAAATCCCAATCTGGGTGGAGTTTCCATGTTCTTCCCATGTCCGTGTGGGTTTCTTCCAGGTTCTCTGGTTTCCTCGCACAGTTCGAAAACATGGAACAAGGTCGAATGAATTCTCCAAATTGCCCCATATAGAGTGTGTGTGTGTGTGAGTGTGTGTCCAGCGATAAATTGGCGTCCTGTCCTGCCCAGCACCTGAAACGTGTTCCCCTGGATGGGCATGGGAAACCCCCCCGCGACCCTAATAGAGGATTAAGCGGAAGATAATGGATGGATGAATGCTTTATATACTGTGCTGTGTATATAGAGGGTGTCCTTATACTTCGGAACACATGTAGGTGACTGACTACCTGCAGGGGAAATTGTACCATTAGATCTTCAGGGACGAGCGGCTCCTGGCTGCGGGACAAACCCAGCGAGCGAGACGGATAGACACTTCCATCAGGGTCGCTGTACTTTCCTGTCTGAGCCGTTTCTGAGAGTCTGAGCAGAAAGACGGGGAAAAAACAAACATAAGTTACTGTTTCGAAATGAGGCTTTCGCATTTAAACCAAATATAAGCCCTTAAAACGAGGCCCTGAACCCGACTGCTCCCAGGTGCTGGATGATGCCCGAGCATGTGATCGGACCCTGATCATCAAGTTGGTCTGCAAAACGTTGCAATGAATAATAACACAGGTAGTTCCGGTCCTGAAATCTGGCTGTGCTGTTTTTATTTTTTGTTGGCCGGGTCATTATTGAGATCACATTCGTATCGATGTGTGATATACATTACATTATTTTAAATCACTCACATAAATGGAAACACATTCATATTTCTGACAAACAACCTGTTGAGGATGTTGTTCATATATTGTGTTCCGTCACATGGCCACTAGATGGCGTTTTTTATTGCTAGCAAAACCTATTATTAGGTATAGTGTATATCTATGATCAATGTATACTTTTCCCAGTCCAGTATACTTTACTGGACTGGATTACTCACAAAAGAACAGTTTATTAATAATTCAGTGTTAATTAGGTAGTTTTCAATTTCATTTTCACCTCTTTCCCATAATTTATTTACAATAATACACAACCTTGAGTTTCTTGGTGCTTTGAGAATACTGTTACAAACACACCATAATAAAAAAAACAAGTTTTGATTTGTAAACGTGTTTATTTGAAGCAAAATCGTTAATAACCTGGTCTTCCGCGATGTAATCTAGTCTGGTTTTTACAGCTAACACTGACCATGAGCAACAAGATTCCCGTTTTTTTTTTTTTTTTTAACAAACACTGCCATCTAGTGGGCAAATCATGGAACGCAGTTCATTAAAAAACGAGAAAAGAAAGTAAAATAAGATTAGATGAGATAAAACAAGATAATCCTTGGGATCTATTAGTCCCAAAATAGGCAGCACGGTGGCTTAGTGGTTAGCATGTTCTCCTCTTAGCGCTGGGGATTCCTGGTTCGAATCCACATCTGGGTGGAGTTTCCATGTTCTCCCCGTGTCTGCGTGGGTTTCCTCCGGGTTCTCCGGTTTCCTCCCACAGTCCAAAAACATAGATCAAGTCAATTGAATTCTTCAAATTGCCCCATATAGAGTGCGTCTGTGTGAGTGAGTGTGTGCCCAGCGATGGATTGACGCCCTGTCCTGGGTCTATCTGCCCAGCGCCCAAGACGTTCTCCCCTGGATGGGCATGGGGAACCCCCCCCGCGACACTAATAGAGGATAAAGCAGAAGGTAATGGATGGATGGATATACAAAAATAAAAATTAAAAAGAATAAAAAAACGACTCAATAATGTACATGGCATATAAATGTATTGTATATCATGCAATGAAATGAATAGGAAAGAATGAGTGAAGTACTCAGAGGTATGTGTTATTGTCAGTAATGCCACGGCTGGACAAACAGCTCAGCCAATCATATTTAGGGAATGGGACTACCCCATTTTTTTAAACCAATAAGACACTCAAGGATGTGTTTTTCATTGTTTCAATTAAACCTTTAGTACTCCGCTACATGTTGTGCCTAACGACACCTCTTTCCCAGGATTTAATCACAATAATTCACGCCCTCGTAGCTTTTGTGTATGTCACCAAAACAACTAGCGAAAATAGAGAAGTAATCGCACACCAAATCCGGTGATATCTGAAGTTATCAAAGGCCTAAATAAAGTGAAGATGGGAATGTTTTAGGAAGGGCTTAGAAGATTTTATTCATACAGCATCTTTAGCAGGATCCTGTCACAGAGATTTCACAGTTTGAGTAAAAGCTGATTTTCAAATGAATAATGAATGTTAACAGTAAAGGAGGTGGAAAGCTAGGCAGTGTGAGTGTTCAATAAACCGTGCTTCCACTTATACAATACAAAGTTCTAAAGTTATAATAGAGCTGTAAGTGCCTCCACCAATCTGCTGCACCACACCGTACAAAAGGTAGAAGACGAGACATGTCACAGTTTCTGTTCGGTTTGGTTTTTATACAAATGATTAATGGCTTCATTACGCCTTCCTGTGTCTGGAGAGACGAAGCGCAGGCAGTAAAAGCCGATGATAAGGTCATGAGACTGTTGTCAGGGTGAACGGTTATATTTAGCAATGCTGAAAACAAATCTCCAAATACCTCAGAGTTCATTGGCATCGGGTTCTACATGTCCTGATTAAAAGCCAATTTCCAAGATTCTAGGTTGATCCCCTTTTCAAGCCTTCCACACTTCCTGAACAAGAGAACTGCTCTAGTTCCGTCGTATCTCACAGCCTGGCCTTCAGGAATGCTTCATCTGAATGAATCCACCCGTCAATAACTGTTTAGATCTATCAGAACCATCTTATTGTGTGGAAATGCAATAAAAAGAGCTGTTGCATCACTGATAAGATAACTTATGTGGTCCATCCATCCATCTATACATTATCTTCCGCTTTATCCTCTACTGGGGGGGGGGGGTTCCCCATGCCCATCCAGGGGAGAACATTTTGGGCGCTGGGAAGATACACCCAGGACAGGGCGCCAGTCTATCGCTGGTCCCACACTCACACACACAAACACACTCTATATGGGGCAATTTGGAGAATTCAATTGACTTGATATATTTTTTTCGACTGTGGGAGGAAACTGGAGAACCCGGAGGAAACCCACGTGGACACGGGGAGAACATGGAAACTCCACCCAGATGGGGACCCTAGTATAGTAGAGGATAAAGTGGAAAATAATGGATGGATGGAAAAGCTAATGCACTATGGTAAACTTTTGTATTAATATATTTAGAATTATGTATTTATAGATATTTTCTATGTAAGAAAAAGTCTGGCAGCTAAGCGAACCTAATACATCTCATTTTAATTCAACCCTATTTTTGTATAAATATAAAATGATGCAAAATGATTTGATACAGGACGGAACCTGAAAGTATTGTTCTAAATTTGTTGACACATCATTTACACAAAATTTAAAGACCATTTGAACTGAAAATAATCATTACTGAATCGAATCGTGACCTCAAAAATTCAACCGAATCACCAGACACTGAGCGATTCGCACCCCTACTAACAATAACCTCAAAAGTAAAGTGTCCCGTAGTATAGATGATCTAAAGTAACCACAGTGCCAAAAAAAGACTATGGTCACTTTTGATCATCTGTACTATGGGACACTTAACATACATACATAAACATACACATGGCTACTTTGCACGCTATACACTATATGCTATTCATTTATTCCAAGTTAATTATTTATTAGTTAATTATTGCACTGCCATCCATCTTAATAGGCTTAATTGCATTTAAATACATTTTTTACCACCCCTATGTTAGCTTCATCTGTTCATGCGTCTTTTAAAAATTTGCAGATGCTATTTCACCCATTTCCCGTTATCCAGTTAAGCTGCAACTTGTCGAAGACTACAGATGAATCAATTTTTAAAAATTACCAATTAACTAACTAATTAGTGGTAATTCATTAATTTTGTTTTCTATGAATAAATTGCCCATTTCCTACTATATTGTATACTTCACAAGCAGAATTAATTTAGGATAAAGTAATGGAACACAACCTAGAGGGTGTTTTTTTTAAAAAAAATAAAATTATATTTTGCTTTTTATTGTGCTATTTTTTCAGAGATGGATTGGCGCCTTTGCCCAGCGCCCGAAACTTTCTCCCCTGGATGGGCATGGGGAACCCCCCGACGACCCTACCAGAGGATAAAGCGGAAGATGATGGATGGATGCAGTATATTTTTACTACTATTTATATTTTGTGGGCGACACAGTGGCTTAGTTTTTGGCATGTTCTCCTCCCAGCACTAGGGATTCCGGGTTCGAATCCCCATCTGGGTGGAGTTTCCATGTTCTCCCCGTGTCCGCGTGGGTTTCCTCTGGGTTCTCCAGTTTCCTCCCACAGTCAAAAAACATGGATCAAGGTCAATTGAATTCTCCAAATTGCCCCATATAGAGTGTGTTTGTGTGTGTCTATGTGAGTGAGTGTGCCCAGCGATGGATTGGCACCCTGTCCTGGGTGTATCTGCCCAGCGCCTGAAACGTTCTCCTCTGGATGGGCATGGGGAACCCCCTCCCCCCCCCCCCATGACCCTAATATAGGATAAAGTGGAAGATAATGGATGGATGGATTTGTATTTTGCAAGTTTTGTTGTTACTGGTTGCTAAATTCCGGCTGTTGGACCATTCTCCCTGCAGAGGATCTTTAGTTTTTGCTTTCCTTCTATCTTTGCTGCTTAACTCTTGTATGCCTCCTTATGCCTGACTATAGATTCTGGCTACAACCCGCCTCGATGCTTTATGTTCTGGAGAATAGGCCACCTTTGCTCCGATAGGGTCGGAGTCCACTTATTTCGCATGCTCTAAAATGGCTGTGTTTTTGGTTTTTCGCCTTCTCCTGCCTTTCTGTTTAATAAACGTCTGTACGGCTAGAGATTAATCTAAGACTGCGTTCCTTCCTCTGAGAGCGTAACACTATTTATCCAATTTGACTGTAGTCTAATTGTAATATCATTGAGAAAAATAAGACTCATAAAATTCCTGATTAAATCCTAATTTTTGGTACTAAATCCATCCTCCTTGTTCCCTCTAAAAGAGTTTAATCAGTTCCATTAAGTAGTTCTTTATATTGCCATCGAAGCTGATGCTGGCATCAGTTTAAATTCAATGAAAATGTCTGACTGAAGAGATATACTCTTTGACTATCCAATCAGGGAGCAGGAATATGCTGACATAGCGTACACCTGTTGAAGGTCTTGGTCTTGCCAAGTTAAAATCTGAGTGACTGAAGCAAGAGGTTGATCGACACTAATTTTATGCTACCAGGCCACAGAATTGATAGTGAAGGCCTTAGGTAGATGATTGAACCCTGACAACCATCCATCATATTCCTTTTTATCCTTTACTAGGGTTGGGGGGGGGTTCCCCATGCCCATCCAGGGGAGAACGTTTCGGGTGCAGGGCATATACACCCAGGACAGGACGCCAATCTATCACTGGGCACACACACACACAAACACATTCTATATGGGGCAATTTGGAGAATTCAATTGATGTGATCCATGTTTTTGGACTGTGGGAGGAAACCGAAGAACCCGGAGGAAACCCAAACGGACACAGGGAGAACATGGAGACTCCCCCTGGTGACCATTCATTCATTCATTATCTGCCGCTTATCCTCTATTAGGGTCGCGGTGGGTTTCCCCATGCCCATCCAGGGGAGAACGTCTCGGGCTCTGGGCAGATAGACCCAGGACAGGGCGCCAATCCATCGCTGGGCACACACTCACTCACACAGACACACTCTATATGGGGCAATTTTTTAAGAATTCAATTAACTTGATCCATGGTTTTTTTTGGACTGTGGGAGGAAACCGGAGAACCCGGAGGAAACCCATGCAGACACGCGGAGAACATGGAAACTCCACCCAGATGGGGATTCGAACCAGGAATCCCAAGAGCTGAGAGGCGAACGTGCTAACCACTAAGCCACCGTGCCGCTCCCCCTGGTGACCAATAATGCTGAAATGTGATTGGTTAAATGCTGTTATAAGAAAATACACATCAGAAAGTGGTGCAACCGAGGGAAACGCTATGAAAGAAAGTGGACAGACCATTTGGATTATATAATTAACATCAGTCTTTCCATCTATCCATTATCTTCTGCTTTATCCTCTATTAGGGTCGCGGGGGGGTCCCCATGCCCATCCAGGGGGGAACGTTTCAGGCGCTGGGCAGATAGACCCAGGACAGGACACCAATCTATCACTGGGCGCACACTCACTCACACAGACACACTCTATAGGGGGCAATTTGGAGAATTCAATTGACTTAATCCATGTTTTTGGACTGTGGGAGGAAACCGGAGAACCCGGAGGAAACCCACGCGGACACTGGGAGAACATGGAAACTCCACCCAGATTGGGATTAGAAACAGGAATCCCCAGCGCTGAGAGGAGAACATGCTAACCGTCCTAAAATCAGTCTGTGATTCGGATATTTTTCGGCCAGCGCTCGAGGTTCTCCACTGATTCACGGCACAGTTCAAATTCAAATTTTAAACAACAAAATCCAATAAAATGGTCTGTAATGTAGTTGCGCACTAACCTGAGGTAGAAGACGGATTTGGTGGTGCGCTCCTGATACACGAACATGTTCTTGCGGTTGACGACGCAGAAGGCACTCAGGACAGAACGCAGAGCCTGGATTGCTGAAAGTGCAACAATCGTTAATTCCGTTTCCCGGCGCTTCAGCCTAACGAGTTTAATATCGAACGTCATAAAAATTAAAATTAAAAACAGCAGGCTGTTTGGGAACATCATGAACACCTGGATGGTGCGAGATCCATCAACCACCCGGATACTTATTACTCCACGGTGACACAACAACCTAGTTCTGCTTACACAACGACATCGGTCATAATAACGAGCATCGGCGCATCACTGCCGCGGGCCGCTCACCTCGTGCGACCCCCATGTTGGGCCCCATCTTCAGCCGGGGGTGGATTTGGATGATGGTGCTCCACACCACGTCGCACGCAAAGTGCCCAGGCATGAAGTGCATAGTGGCTGCCAGGTAGTCTCGCGGCTGATAGCTCTCATCTGCATTATAGTCTGTACAACGGATGAGGGAAAGAAGGAGGTATAGGCAGAGGAGGTGCAGAGAGAACGAAGGAAGGTTCGGAAACCACAGACATGGACATCAGAAGAGCAGAAGACAAAACAGAAACAGATACGGACGAATAAAAACAGACTTAAACACTAGAATTTTATTTACAGGCAAGAATAAAAGAAAGTGTTTCAATATTTCACATCACATGGTGTAACAGCATCTAAAATTACGCCTACTCAGCGCTGGGCATCCAGGTTCGAATCCCAACCTGGGTGGAGCTTCCAATGTTCACCCCATATCCCCCGTGAGTTTCCTCCGGGTTCTCCGGTTTCCTCCCACAGTCCAAAAACATGGATTCGGGATAAATTAAAAGGTCCAAATTGCCCCATATATTGTGTGTTTGTCTGAGTTAGAGTGTAAATAAATTGGTGCCCTGAAACGTTCTCCCCTGGATGAGCATGGAGAACCCCCCCCCCCCATGACAGTAGTTTAAGCGAAAGATAATAAATGATTTAATGAACTAGAAGGCAGCACAGTGGCTTAGTGGTTGTCATGTTCTCCTCTCAGCGCTGGGGATCCAGGTTCGAATCCCAATCTGGGTGATGTTTTCACGTTCTCCCCATGTCTGTGTGGGTTTCCTGAGGGTTTTCCGGTTTCCTTCCACAGGCCAAAAACATAAATCAAAGTAAAATTAAATGCTCCAAATTGCCCCATATAGTGTGTGTGTGTGCCCAGTGATAGATTGGCGTCCTGTCCTGGGTGTATCTGGCCAGCGCACGAAACGTTCTCCCTTGGGACCCTAGTACAGGATTAAGCAGAAGGTAATGGATGGATGGATGTACTGCTAAGTACAATTTTGTTATTATGGACATAAATGTTTGTTTTGTTCTTAATCAATTAGAGAAACAAACGTTTTTTCTTTACAGATATCTGGTGCATTTTTATGATCTTTTTATGAAATTCATCAGACGTGATCTATTTAACATGTACTTCTCAGTTCACTAAATAAATCCTTAAAGCGGACTCTTTACCGTCGGAGTTCGCTGCTCTCTGTCTGTAAAGAGACTCGGTCTTCCAGATGTCCTCCTCACTTTCAGCAACCAGAAGAGAGTTACACACATGGCTGTCATGCAGGTCCTGCAGCAG
The DNA here is from genome assembly GCA_019802435.1 of Corydoras maculifer. Lineage (NCBI taxonomy): Eukaryota > Metazoa > Chordata > Actinopteri > Siluriformes > Callichthyidae > Corydoras > Corydoras maculifer. The sequence continues at coordinate 80,356 of JAFMOD010001157.1, forward strand.
GAGGCGCTGTGATCGGAGAACAGGGGTTAAGATCATTGGATCTGGATTACTAGAGCCTTTAGATTAAGACTGAAGCAAGCGGACTCAAAGTAGCTTAAAGTATAATTTACATTTTTCTTATTTATAAATTATTTATTCACTGGATCAGATCAAAGTGATTTCTGTGATTTGTCTAAACAAGGACAAAACCCAAGAACTTAAAAACAATAACAAATAAAATAACATCAAAAAATGAAAAGCTAAGGTTTGTGAACAAATGGTGTCTCTGGGTGTCTCCATACTTTTGAAACCACGTCCGTGGGCATCCACATACTTTTGGACTCATATTCCGGGGCATCCACATACCTATGTTTCTACATAACTTTGGACTCACGTCCCTGGGTATCCACACACTCTTGGACCCACGTCCCTGGGAGTCCACATACACTTGGACCCATGCCCCTGTGTTTTTACATACCTTTGGACCCATGTCCATGTGTTTCTACATAACTTTGGACCCACGTCCCTGGGAGTCCACATACACTTGGACCCATGCCCCTGTGTTTTGACATACCTCTGGGCGTCCACATGCTTTTGGACCCATGTCCCTGGGCGTCCACATACTTTCGGACCCACGTCCCTGTGTTTTTGCATAACTTCGGACCCACGATCCCTGTGTTTTTACATAACTTTACACCCACGTCCCTGTGTTTATACATAACTTTGCTCCCACGTCCCTGGGCGTCCACATACTTTTGGACCCACGTCCCTGGGCGTCCACATGCTTTTGGACCCATATCCCTGGGCGTCCACATACTTTCAGACCCACGTCCCCGTGTTTTCACACAACTTCGGACCCACGTCCCTGTGTTTTTACATAACTTTGCACCCACATCCCCGGGCGTCCACATACTTTCGGACCCACGTCCCTGTGTTTTTA
>JAFMOD010001157.1:114066-125127 GCA_019802435.1 Corydoras maculifer
ATGCCCCATATTAAATGTGCTAACCACTGTGCCACCATGGGGCAAGTCACCTCACATGGGGGCACATGGGGACCGATGATAAGGCATGGATATGATTCTGGTTTAGATTTTTGAGGTAGGGCCGCATGGTGGTGTAGAGGTTAGCATGTCCCACAGTCCAAATACTGGGGTTCAAGGTAAAATGCCCCATATTAAATTGCCCCATGGTGGCACAGCGGTTAGCACAGTCACCTCACATGGGGGCACATGGGGACCGATGATAAGGCATGGATATGATTCTGGTTTAGATTTTTGAGGTAGGGCCACATGGTGGTGTAGAGGTTAGCACGTCCCACAGTCCAAATACTGGGGTTCAAGGTAAAATTCCCCATATTAAATTGCCCCATGGTGGCACGGTGGCATAGTGGTAAGCACAGTCACATCACATGGGGGCACATGGGGACCGATGATAAGGCATGGATATGATTCTGGTTTAGATATTTGAGGTAGGGCCGCATGGTGATGTTGAGGTTAGCACGTCCCACAGTCAAAATACATGGGTTCAAGGTAAAATGCCCCATATTAAATTGCCCCATGGTGACACAGTGGCATAGTAGTTAGCACAGTCACCTCTCAGCGCTGGGGATCTAGGTTTGAATGCCAATCTGTCTGTATTCGGGTTCTCCAGTTTCCTCCCACAGTCCAAAAACATGGATTCAAGGTGAATTAGCTGTTCTGAATTGCCCCTAAATAGTGTGTGTGTCCAGCAATGGATTAGCGTCATGTCCTGGGTGTATCTAGAATGCGGTGGTGTAGGGGTTAGCATGTTCTCCTCTCAGTGTTGGGGATCCAGGTTCGAAACCTGATCTAGGTGGATTGAACATGGAACCTGATTCCATGTTCTTCCTGTGCCCACGTGGGTTTACTATGGGTTCTCCAGTTTCACAGTCAAAAACATGGATTCAAGGTAAATTTAATGCTCCAAATTGCCCCATATATAGTGTGTGAGCGTGTGCATAGTAATAGACTGGTAACCTGTCCTGGGTGTATCTTCCCTGCCTTGGAAACATTCTCCCCTGGAGGGGCATGGGGAACCACCCCCCCCCCTGGCGACCCTAGTAGATTAAGCTGAAGACAATAAATGAATGTGTGTGTGTGTGTCCAGTGACCGATTGGCACCCTGTCCTAGATGTATTTGCCCAGCATGGCCCTAGTATTGGATTAAGATAGTGAGATAATGCATGGGGGCAGCACGTGTCTTCGTGGTTAGCATGTTCTCCTCTCAGCACTAGGGATTCCTGGTTCGAATCCCAATCTGGGTGAAGTTTCCATGTTCTCCCAGTGTCCGCGTGGGTTTCCTCCGGGTTCTCTGCTTTCCTCCCACAGTCCAAAAACATGGATCAAGGTCAATTGAATTCTCCGAATTGCCCCATATAGAGTGTGTCTGTGTGAGTGAGTGTTTGTCCAGTGATAGATTGGCACCCTGTCCTGGGTGTATCTGCCAAGCGCCCGAAACGTTCTCCCCTGGATGGGCATGGGGGCCCCCGCGACCCTAGTAGAGGATAAAGCGGAAGGTAATGGATGGATAATTCATGGATGGATATTAAGATATGTTATTAATATAATGAAACGTCTAATGTAGAACCTTGTGGAATACCCATAACAAAATGAACTGGATGATGAATTAAAACAACTTTGACCTGATCAGTAGTTTCTCCAGCGGTTTGTTGAAGATGACCACACACGGCCGGTTGGACAGTGCAGGTTTGGGAGCTGTAAGCGGTGGAGATTTGGAGGGCGAGGCGTTACCCAGGACCTTGCGCTTGGTTTTCGGGGTGGCTTCTTTATTTAGGACACGGTAGGGAAAACGCAACCGAAGAATCTGTTCACGCAGCTCGGCAACAATCTGCAAAAACGAGATCATTTAGGATTTGAATTAGAGCGGAGCAGAGACGCAGGTCCTGGGTTCGAGGTCCAGATTTTGTCTCGCATTAATAAAAATGGTGGCTTAGCGGTTAGCACTGGGGATCAAGGTTCGAATTCCAATCCGGGTGGAATTTGCACATTCTCCCCGTGTCAGTGTGGGTTTCCTCCCACAGACCAAAATCCTGGTTAAGAAAAACCTCTAAATTACCCCAATAAGTGTGCATCTGGGTAAACGCGAGTGTGTGCACAGTGACAGATTGGTGCATCTCCCCAGCGCCCGAAACGTTCTCCCCTGGATGGGCATGAGGAACCCCCCCTCCCCCATCCACAACCCTAGTAAAGGATTAACTAGAAGATAATAAATAAATGAATACAACTTCCTCTGAGGGTGGCACGGTGGCTTAGTGGTTAGCATGTTCTCCTCTCAGCGCTAGGGATTCCCGGTTCGAATCCCAGTCTGGGTGGAGTTTCCATGTTCTCCCCGTGTCTGCGTGGGTTTCCTCCGGATTCTCGGTTTCGTCCCACAGTCCAAAAACATGGATCAAGTCAACTGAATTCTCCAAATTGCCCCATTTAGAGTGTGTCTGTGTGTGTGAGTGAGTCTGTGCCCAGCGATGGATTGGCGCCCTGTCCTGGGTGTATCTGCCCAGCGCCCGAAATGTTCTCCCCTGGATGGGCATGGGGAACCCCCCCCCCGCGACCCTAATAGAGGATAAAAGCAGAAGATAATGGATGGATGGAACTTCCTCTGAATGCGAACATCTGTGCATCGGCCCTGCAAGTGACCGGCAACATGTTTTGGGTGCTGTCCCAACCTTCGCAGTATGACCTCAATTACGATAGTGGCTTTGGGAATAAGTGAACAATCTCACATTCCTAAAGTATAACAGAGAACTTTGTGAAGGTTTCTGACCTTGTTTCTGCTGTATGCCGGAGTTCCGATGGGGAAACCCAAACGCAGTACTATGCACGGGGTTTTGGAGATGAGCCGCACCAGGTAGAAGGAGACGGGCTGCTGGTCTACAGCACTGTGAATAAAACATGTGTCAATTGGTCTGAGAGTCAGACCTCATCTTCATTAATACAGTATTTTAATCCTGGTCTTAACTTCAGCCCCAATACAGCCCCTTAAAACGCAATGAACCTAATCGTTTACAACGCAACAGAACACTGAAGGGGTGTAGAACGCATTTGACACTCTAAGAAAAAAAAATTTCAACAATAAAAAATGTATTTTATTTAAATAAAATAATGGTGGGGCGGCACGGTGGCTTAGTGGTTAGCACGTTCGCCTCTCAGCGCTAGGGATTCCCGGTTCGAATCCCAATCTGGGTGGAGTTTCCATGTTCTCCCCGTGTCTGCGTGGGTTTCCTCCGGGTTCTCCGGTTTCCTCCCACAGTCCAAAAACATGGATCAAGTTAATTGAATTCTTAAAAATTGCCCCGTTTAGAGTGTGTCTGTGTGAGTGAGTGTGTGCCCAGCGATGGATTGGCACCCTGTCCTGGGTCTATCTGCCCAGTGCCCGAGACGTTCTCCCCTGGATGGGCATGGGGAACCCCACCGCGACCCTAATAGAGGATAAGCGGAAGATAATGAATGAATGAATGAAAAATAATGGTGACGTAGTGAAATGGTTAACATGTTCGCCTCGCAGTGCTGGGGATCCAGGTTCTCCCCGTGTCCGTGTGCGTTTTCTCCGGGTTCTTGGATTTCTCCGGGTTTTACGGTTTGACACACATCTTAATCCATCCGATCAGTTTGCTAAAACCATCCGTTTTTGCAGATTCTTTTTGTACAACATCAGGTTGATAACTTAACATGCTACTGAGCCGTTAGTCCGAGCCCTCATCCTATCCCGGCTCGATTACAGCAATACATGCTGTATTTCTGTACTATAGGGCTGCAACAACGAATCGATAAAAATCGATTATGAAAAGTGTTGATAAAGGATTTAGTTATCGATTCGTTGGGTCGCACGATTTACGCGATACTTGCAATGTCGTAACCGCTTACGTCACCCGCAGCACTTCAATAACGCTGGGAAAAAAAATAGCGGGTTGAACAGAACGAGGCAGAATCTGCGAAACAAAGTTTAAAAAATCCTGCAAATGAAACACAGCCAACGCAGGAAAAAAAAAACTTACGTTTAAATAATTACAACTGCGGAGCACTTTATGCTTCACACAAATAAAGAACGAGAAAAATGTGAGCTCTGCGAAAAATATTTGCCCTGCACGTAGCACCACGGTGATGATACACCACCTGAAACTAAACATGTTGAACACCAATGAGGATGAAGGAGCTTAACAGCAGTAAAAGAGAGTAAAAAGAGAGTAAAAAACAGAATAAATCACTACAACATCCCGAAGTTCTTTAGTTTTGAAGTGAATCAACATAACGGTGCACTCACACTATGAGAACCAGAGCACGCTTCATGCTGTTTTTGGTTATTAACTAAATAATAACAGTGATGGAGAACGTGTGTTACTTTATATTTTCATTTAATTAGCTTAAGCAGTGTTTCAATGCGCTTTATGAATACATACAACTTGTACACATATGTGCTAATTAATGATCAAGCTTCACGTTTTAATTTTCTGACAGTATGCATGAAGACACTGCCCTCTATGGGAGGGACGGGGATTAGGTAACATATTACAGCTACACAAATTTGTGTAATTTAGTATTGTGTTCCACCCAATGCTACATATTGTGTCAGTGTGTTTGAGATTTGTGTTTAATTGCTCTTCAGGCCACTTGGATGCCTTAAACTCATACTGTAAATAAAACCAGACATTTATTGACATGCTTAATAAAGACATGGGAGGAAAATATATTTATCAGATTCATCGATTAATCGAAAAAATAATCGACCGATTAATCGCTTATCAAAATAATCGTTACCTGGGTAAAAGATTTTGTTAAATGACCAAGTGTAAATGTAACAAGAATTCAAAGTAAATGTACTGCTCTGAATTGCCTCTATATAGTTTGTATAGTGCTCGAACATAGATTGGCCCCCTGTCCTGGGTGTATCTTCCCAGTGCCCAAAGTTCTCCCCTGGATGGGCATGGGGAACCAAGTGGAAAATAACAGATGGATGGATGAGCTCCATCATGTCGTGTAGATGTCTGCATGATGATACCTGTAGATAAGTTTGACGTAGGAGTAGCCCTCCACTAGGACAAAGCTGCTCCAATCTCTCAGCAGCGAGGTCAGGTCTGAGTGTGCGATTCTACACTGAATGGTACTGAACCTGCCGTTACTGCCCGCAGTGTGCACATGCTTGGGGACCGGACTGTAAAAGAGAACAACAGGGTCAGTGTGGAATGACCAGAGTCATTCAATTTAGCTCAAAAGATAAATATGATAACGTTAATAAATCACAGCATTGTCTTGTTTGCACATGGACCCAGACAGGAGCAGGACTAGGGCTGCAACAACGAATCGATAAAAACGATAAAAATCGATTATGAAATGTGTCGGTAATGAATTTCGTTGGGTCGCACGATTTCCGCGTTATGTCGTAACCGCTTACGTCACCTGCAGCGCTTCAACAACGCTGGAAAAATAAATAGCGGGTTGAACAGAACGAGACGGAATCTGCAAAACAAGGCTGATAAATCGTACAAATGAAACACAGCCATCGCAGAAAATAAAGCTTCCGTATAAATAATCAAAACTGCGAGAGTGTCACGCTTCATACAAATAAAGAACGTGGAACATGCGAGCCAAAATGAATTGACCTGCACGGAGCAGCACGGTCATGATGCACCACCTGAAACTAAACATGCTGGAGTCACCAATGCGAATGAAGGAGCTTAACAGCAGAGTAAATCACTACAACATCCCAAGGTTCTCTGGTTTTGAAGTGAATCAACATAACGGTGCTACACACTATGAGAACCAGAGCACGCTTCATGATGTTTTTGGTTGTTATGTATAATGACGTGGCACGGTGGCTTAGTGGTTAGCACGTTGGCCTCTCAGCACTAGGGATTCCCGGTTCGAATCCCCATCTGGGTGCAGTTTCCATGTTCTCCGTGTCTGTGTCCCGTGTCTGTGTGGGTTTCCTCCGGGTTCTCCGGTTTCCTCCCACAGTCCAAAAACCTGGATCAAGTCTATTGAATTCTCCAAATTGCCCCATATAGAGTGTGTCTGTGTGAGTGAGTGTGTGCCCACAGAGAGTGCCTGGATGGGGAGTTTCAGGCGCTGGGCAGATACACCCAGAACAGGGCACCAATCTATCACTGGGCACACACTCACTCACATGTTTTTGGCCTGTGGGAGGAAACTGGAGAACCCTGAGGAAACCCACACAGACACGGGAGAACACGGAAACTCCACCCAGATTGGGATTCGAACCTGGATCCCCAGCGCTGAGAGGAGAACATGCCAACCACTAAGCCACTCTATTTTGGGCAATTTGGAGAACTCAATTGACCTTGATCCATGTTTTTGGACTGTGGGACGAAACCGGAGAACCATGAATGCCATAATGATCAGAGGGGTAGTGTTTAGTTGGTTGTGTTTTGCAAACTCCCCACTAGAGGCCACCAAACCCACACACTCACACTGTGCTGTTATCAGAACACAAATTAGAGCCTACTCACACATCATGCTCCAGGATGATGGCGACCCGGTGCATATGTAGCCAGCGCTGCCACACGTTGGCATCCATGGACAGAATGGGTTTCCAGTACGACGCAAACTGGGATTGACTGGAGTCTTTAGAACCACTGTGCTGCAGGGATAGGACCTGAGAGAAAGCAGGTGTGAGTCATGGTTTGAATACAACAGTGGTCCTAACACCAGTACACATTTAAGGAAAGCTGGACTCCGTGTGACGAGTGAGAGGCTGATTTATACTGCTTTAGCAACGGCATCCTCCCTCCCCGACCCCCACACTCAATGAGAAATGACCCAGTGTAGGACTGTTGGTTATTCTTACAGGGGTGGTGGATCCAGGAGGGATGTAGAAGAGAGGTACTCCGTTTTTCGTGCTCTCAGGAATGATGTAATGCTCAGGGATGGAGCTGAAGGACTGGAGATGCACCAACATTTGATCAGTCTGATTAATCCTGCAAAAGAAAACAAAAAAAATAGAATTAAATACATAAAACGACAAAAAGCGGGCGGCACTGTGGCTTAGTGGTTAGCATGTTCTCCTCTCAGCACTAGGGATTCCCGGATCGAATTCCAATCTGGGTGGAGTTTCCATGTTCTCCCCGTGTCCGGGTTCTCCGGTTTCCTCCCAAAAACATGAATCAAGGTCAATTGAATTCTCAAAATTGCCCCATATAGAGTGTGCTTGTGTGTATCTGCCCAGCGCCTGAAACGTTCTCCCTTGGATGGGCATGGGGACCCCCCCCCCCCGTGACCCTAGTAGACGATAAAGCAGTAGATAATGGATGGATGCCATCCAAAAAACCATCAGAGCAGTGCTGCTGGAGTTCCTAAAATCTCCACCTAATCCACCAATCAAACACCTCCATCACGTTCTCCTGTTGGCAGCATCCTGTGATCACTGATGAAGAATTAGAGGATAAGGAACATAAACAGATGACCTCCATTATCTTCCGCTTTATCATCTATTAGGGTCGCGGGGGGGGTTCCCCATGCCCATCCAGGGGAGAACGTTTCGAGCGCTGGGCAGATACACCCAGGACAGGGTGCCAAATCTATCGCTGGGCACACACTCACTCACACACACACTCTATATGGGGCAATTTGGAGAATTCAATTGACTTGATCCATGTTTTTGGACTGTGGGAGGAAACCGGAGAACCCGGAGGAAACCCACGCGGACACGGGGAGAACATGGAAACTCCACCCAGATTGGGATTCGAACCAGGAATCCCTAGTGCTGAGAGGAGAACATGCTAATTACTAAGCCATCGTGCCGCCCCAACAGATGACCTACTGTCTCTAACTACTTACTGCAGCAACAGATGTCCTATTGTCTCTGATTGTACATCCACAAGGTGGAGCAATAAGGTGGATTGTGGGTAATAGAGTGTACAGTGAGTGGCTACAGGGTTTAAACTCCAGCAGCACAACACAAACAAACGCACCACCACCATGTCAGGGTCACCGCAGTACCAAGAATCATCCATCACCCTAATAATACCCGCTCTGTCCATGGTCCTGATCATCCTGATGGACTACAGAATGTAAGTGTAGAGCTACACAGTTCTAAAAAGTGTGTGTAGTACCCATGCAGCGTGTTCCAGAAGCGGCGGATGACAGCGGTACGGAAGGGGCTGGTTATTGGTTTGCGCAGTGTACAGCTCAGATCATGCAGGATGTCGTAGCTGCCCTCCATCGTCACCTCCACCCACGTGCTGCGCTCAGCCGGGTCCAGCGGCCACGACGTCACCGCCACGTACTCCACACGCATGTTGTGTTTCCACAGCAGCACCAGCTTCAGCTCCAACTGTGTACCTCCTAAACACACAGAAGCAAAGGTGATGGGTCCCACCACAGAAAGCAGCATCTTTAGCATAAAACCCACCAGGAACATACTCCACTACACTCCACACACCTTCTTTTTGGCCTGCGGGTGGCGCCAAAGTCATTTCAACTGCAACAGTTTACTCGAGTCCCCTCATAAAACCCTTAGTTAGCTTTAAAATCTTGGTGAAGCATGTGTGTGTGTGTGTGTTTACCTTTAGTGAAGCTGATGTCACGGATGGTGTAGCCCTCCCTCAGTCTGACCGATAAAACACTGATCAGGTCGGCCTGCACCTCCTTCTCCTGGTGCTTCTTTCGGCGAAGCCCCAACGTTGGATTCCCGCTTACAGACACCAGGTGCTCATTAAACAGCCTGTGCTGTGAGACTGCGCGCACACACACACACACACACACGGGACTTCATTTTAACCTACTTAAAAATGATTGAACAATAATCAGACCATGAATCTAACTAAGGGTGACATGGTGGTGTAGTCATTAGCAGGTTCTCCTCTCAGCACTGGAGCTCAAGGTTCCAATCCCGATCTGAGTGGAGTTTCCATGTTCTCCACATGTCCGCGTGGGTTTTCTCCAGGTTCTCCGGTTTCCTCCCACAGTACAAAAACATGGATTCAAGGTCAATTGAATGCTCTTAATTGCCAAAATTAATGAATCTGTCCAAATCCAAATCCAAATGTTGCACCCCTGTGGAATTTTAACGAACTACAGCCCAAACCCCCCATACCATCACACATCATCACCATCACACACTGCCTCCATCTCTAAAAAGTGATGAGTGGAGTATGCAGTGCTGTACTTACTGCAGCAACAGATGTCCTATTGTCTCTGATTGTACATCCACAAGGTGGAGCAATAAGGTGGATTGTGGGTAATAGAGTGTACAGTGAGTGGATACATGGTTGAAACTCCAGCAGCACAACACACAATAACACCCCACCACCATGTCAGTGTCACCGCAGTACCAAGAATCATCCACCAACCTAATAATACCCGCTCTGTCCATGGTCCTGATCATCCTGAAGGACTACAGAATGTAAGTGTAGAGCTACACAGTTCTAAAATGTGTGTGTAGGACCCTTGCAGCGTGTTCCAGAAGCGGTGGATGACAGCGGTACGGAGGGGGGGAACACGAGTGCAGTACAAAGCAGTGCTGTACTTACTGCAGTAATATTCGGGGTTGATGGACTCGCTGGTGCGCAGGAAGGAGTATGTGAGGAAGGAGCGGTGGTACGAGTTCATCTCCTGCTCCACCTGCACAGGTTCCGGGCACGTCGACAGGTAGGACCCAAAAGTGGCCATGGAGATAAACTTCATCAGCTCCACGTTTGGGACATAACCAAAGCTGCAATCATACGAGTTCGCTCCGCCCACCTTCAGATAACACACATACAGTTAAAAGAATACTTTTATTTTCATATTGTATTTTAGATTGTCAGACATCACAAACACAGAGTGATGTAAATGTGTGTAGTGGTGCAAAAAATAAATTATTAAAATAACATTCTCGAGGTAATTAAAAACCCAAATCCTTTAACATACGTAATACGTAATTGCATTAACCACTCTGACCAATAGATGGCACCAAAAACCCACTGTATGAAGCATTACACTTACAAATCAACAGAATCCTTAATGCAGGGGTGCTCAATACGTCGATCGTGAAAAAGGGTGGACACCCTGAAGGGGTGTCAGGTCGATCGCGATGGAGGTTTGTAAAAAAAAGGGTTTATCACGTATCAGCGCTTTTTTTTACAGCACAGTATCTGAAGCGCTAATAGACACACACACACACACATTCACACACAATGTGATTCATTCTAAATCGTGATCTCTTGCAAGCGAGAGATCAGTCTGCCCCCCCCCCCGTCTCTCTCGCTGTTCCCAAAACCAGCACGTGGCCACGCCTCCGAGCCTAAATCCGAAGCACTGCCTCGAGAATCATCTACATTAAATAGTTTCTGTTTGCGTTTTTATACTTTATTTGACTGACAAGACGAGTGAAGGACGAGTGAAGCTCAAAAAGAACTAAAATGTTCCACTTTCATTTAGAGTGGGGGGGGGGGGTGAATATTTTTTGGTCAAACTCAAAATGCATTTGCTTTTATTAATGTTCATGTTCTGTTTGGGGGCAGCACGTTGGCTTAGTGGTTTAGCATGTTCTCCTCTCAGCGTTAGTAATTCCTGGTTCGATTCCCAATCTGCGTGGAGTTTCCATGTTCTCCCCGTGTCCACATGGGTTTCCTCCAGGTTCTCTGGTTTCTTCCCACAGTCCAAAAACATGGATCAAGGTCGAATAAATTCTCCAAATTGCCCCATTTAGAGTGCGTTTGTGTGAGTGAGTGTGTGCCCAGTGATAGATTGGCGCCCTGTCCTGTGTGTATCTGCCCAGCGTCCGAAGTGTTCTCCTCTAGAGGATAAAGCAGAAGATAGTGGATGGAAGTTCTGTTTGGGGAAATGTGGGTTACAGTGATTGTTGTACATTTGTGCTGTATACTGTGTGTTTGGTGGTTTGAGTTTAACTAAAATCAGGTTTTTATGCTATTTGCTGGAATGTGTTTAATAAAAGAGCAATTCTAACAGATTCGACAATACTAACATGATGTGTGTAAACAGGTTTCAATATAAAAGCCTATATATATACATATATATATATATATACATATATATATATATATATATATA
>JAFMOD010001157.1:130904-166204 GCA_019802435.1 Corydoras maculifer
AATAGTTAATAATCTGGACTAAAAGGAACACTGATCACCGAGTAATTTATTGAAAGCAAAATAGTTAATAATCTGGACTAAAAGGAACACTGATCACCGAGTAATTTATTGAAAGCAAAATAGTTAATAATCTGGACTAAAAGGAACACTGATCACCGAGTAATTTATTGAAAGCAAAATAGTTAATAATCTGGACTAAAAGGAACACTGATCACCGAGTAAAATTTTTTCAATTTCTTCAACAAGCGGTTATAGAAAGCACCACTGCCATCTAGTGGCCAAATTACAATACGCAGTTTATAAAATACATTGGGGAAAAATTTAAGATTCAAGAAATTATTATCATCATTTATATCACATGTGGTACATGGGACAAAAATAAAATTATGGCTCACGGACCCCATTTAGCCTTTTCTTTTAAAGTTAAAGAAGAAAAAGAAATAAAAACACAGAATAGATATGTAATATATACAACTATACTACTATGAGGGTGGCACGGTGGCTTAGTGGTTAGCATGTTCTCCTCTCAGCACTAGGGATTCCTGGTTCGAATCCCCATCTGGGTGGAGTTTCCATGTTCTCCCAGTGTCCTCGTGGGTTTCCTCCGGGTTCTCCGGTTTCCTCCCACAGTCCAAAAACATGGATCAGGTTAATTGAGTTCTCCAAATTGCCCCATATAGAGTGTGTTTGAGTTAATAAGTGTGTGCCCAGCGATGGAATGGCACTCTGTCCTGGGTGTATCTACCCAACGCCCGAGACGTTCTCCCCTGGATGGGCATGGGGAACCCCACCGCGACCCTAATAGAGGATAAAGCGGGTGATAATGAATGAATGAATGAATACTACTATGAATATATAATATAAAATATACAACTACAAATATAATATAGAATATTCAACTATAAATATATATAAATGTAGTATGCATTAGAAATATAAATATAGCAGCATATAAAATGTGAGATGTAGCAGAAACTATGTATATGAGTACAAACGGTATATGTAAGATGAGGTAGATGATGAGGTATTTTGGATTCGAATTACAACGTGTTGTGTGAATGACTGTTGTTAGATAGAGTTTGTGAGTCTTACAGCTTCTGCTATGAAGCTGATCCCCAGTCTGTTTGTTCTACACTTAATGCTATAAAAATGTTTTATAGATCCATACCATTATCTGGCGTACCACTGCCTTAATATATAATTCAAGAGTATCTAATTAATCTAATTGAATCTAAAAAAAATTATCACAATGTATTTAACCTAATGCTGAAACCTAATATCCAATCCAATCTAAAGTAGATCTAACAAACAGTATGAACCCAAACTAATTCATTCTAACAATAGAACTCAATCAGATCTTTAATAATCTAGAATCTATTTACGAATGTTTTTTTTTTAAACCTAGCATATGATCTAATCTATAAAAGAATATCATGTAAATAATTAAGTCTTACAACCCTAATCTAATCTAACAAACCATATGATCTATATGATCTAATCTTACATCAGAACATTATCCTAATTAAGCCAAACATAGTATAAATGTCTGATATAGTACAACCCTAATCTGATCTCAATATCGAATGCTGACCCAATCTAATATATTACAACATTCCCTAATCTCTTGTAATGTAATTTGATCTAAGCATTTATTCTTAATTTCATCATATATTACAACCTGCTAATCTAACAGGAGTGAGTGCCTTATGTTATAAAGTAAAAACATAACGATCTGATCTCACTGAACAGGTGAGGTGATGTGTCCGTGTCTAACCTGCTCCAGAATTTGAAGGGAGAAGTTGCAGTGCCAAGATTCCCTGACGCACCATACTGACCAGTCCTACATCCGCCGTCACCATGGATACCCCCTGCTTGCACGATGTCCTCTCCGTAAATTCAGCAGGGTAAGCATCACTCTAAAGAAGATAGGAATATTGCGTTATTACCTGACGTGTTATTCCACCGTTAGCGTACATCTCCTGATCGGAAAGCAACAAACCATCCATTCATCATTATCTCCCGCTTTATCCTCTATTAGGATCGCGGTGGGGTTCCCCATGCCCATCCAGAGGAGAACGTTTCGGGCGCTGGGCAGATAGACCCAGAACAGGGCACCAATCAATCGCAGGGCACACACTGACTCACACAGACACACTCTATATGGGGCAATTTGAAGAATTCAATTGACTTGATTCATGTTTTTGGACTGTGGGAGGAAACCGGAGAACCCGGAGGAAACCATTGCGAACATGGAAACTCCACCCAGATTGGGATTCAAACCGGGAACCCCTAGTGCTGAGAAGCGAACATGCTAACCACTAAACCACGTGTCGCGAAAGCAACACACCATCTGTTGTATTTTTACAGAGCTATAAATTAAATCGACTCACTGGTTAGCATGTTCTCGTCTCAGCACTAGGGGTTCACAGTTCGAATCCCAATCTGGGTGGAGTTTCCATGTTCTCCCCGTGTCTGTGTGGGTTTCCTCCGGGTTCTCCGGTTTCCTCCCACAGTCCAAAAAGATGGATCAAGGTCAATTGAATTTTCCAAATTGCCCCATATATAGTGTGTCTGTGTGAATAAGTGTGTGCACAATGATAGATTGCTGCCCTGTCCTGGGTCTATCTGCCCAGTGCCCGCAACGTTCTCCCCTGGATGGGCATGGGGAACCCCCCCGCGACCCTAATAGAGGATGAAGCGGAAGATAATGGATAGATGGAAATTAAATGGACCTGTAAGAGGTAAAGGCTTTCTCTTGCCTGGATATACTGCTGCTGTAGAACTTCAGCAATGCTGTTCTCAATGGACCGGAGCTGCTGGTATATCTGATGGAGGAACTGATGGAGGTCTGTACAGTCCAACTGGCAACCCTGTACCAGCACCTACAGCACAGAAGCCCAGTTTCATAGAGTATAAGAAGAAAGTGACTCCCTAATGTATAATTACATTTACATTATATCCAAAGCGACATACAAATGAGAGAACACCACATGGCAGAAGTTAAGAAAAAACAGTTACAGTGTAGTATAATCAAACCTGATCATTATCCAACCCTGTACTGCCAGTATTATTATTTTTTTAAATCAGGTGTTTGTGAAAGAGATGTTTTCAATTGTTTTTTTAAACATGCCAAGTGTCTCCGCCTTACGGACAGTGTTGGGAAGATGGATCCACCATTTTGCAGTGGTGAACGCCACCGAGTGAGAATTAGCATCAGGGTGAAGTGGGAATTACCAGGCGACATTCATGACTAGAGCGAAGTGCATGAGGTGGAGAGTATTTTGAAAATATAGAGTGAAGGTAAGAGGGGGCAGATCCAGAGGTTGTCCTGTAGGCCAGGGTCAGTGCCTTGTACTGAATGCGAGCAGCTTCAGGGAGCTAATGGAGAGAGGAGTCATGGACTGACATGAGTTGGCATGGGCTGGTTAAACACAAGACGGGCTGCAGAGTTTGGAATCAGCTGAAGAGGCCTGATTGGACATGCTGGGAGACCGGCGAGCAACGCATTACAGTTATCGAGCCGGGATAGGATGAGGGCTTAAGCTAACAACTGAGGAAGTGCAGGGATAATCCACAAATTATCACAATGTGACCAAGAGGGACGTGGAGGATGAACAGCATAAGAGTTACAGAGGAATCAGATCCAAGACGTGGCTCGAACGGACGTACTGACCTGGTGTGAGCTTAGGCCGATGATGGAGGAGTAGGCGAGGATGGTGATGAAGATTTCGGGTTGGAACAGTACATCGGTGCCCGGGACTTTGAAGGGGGCAGCTAGTCCCGCCAGGCAGCGACTTAAAGCATGGAAGACCTCGTCGAAGATCATCTCTCCTGTTCCGTCATCCTGCGGCACAAACGTGAACACTCAGCTTTAGGGCTGAAGCAAATCATTCATCCATTATCTTCCGCTTCATCCTCTAGTGGGGTCGCGGTGGGGTTCCCCATGCGACCCTAGTGGAGGACAAAGCGGAAGATAATGAATGGATGGATTTTCTTTTCACAGTTTTAAAATGATAACTAATTATTGTATATATAATTTCTTTCTTCTGTTTTCAGTATTACACATAACATTTGTACTGTATAAAATGTGATTTATGTACTTTGGAACCTTTAGAACAAATTAATTGGATTTACATTGATTTCAATGGAAATCAGTTACTCAGTTTTTATTGATTTCGGATTTCACAGATTGTTTGCGGATGGATTATGCAAACAGAAATTTCACTAAGAGCTCAAAGATGTAGCATCAATGCGTGTGTGTGACTCTCACCACAATCCCGGTGGAGGGGCTGAGGTCCAGCTCGATGACAAAGCGGTACCTGCGCGCCAGGAAGATGACCTGTGTGGACGGAACCAGCAGGTACGGCTGAGAGGATCGTGGAGAGTCGGGCTGCCATCCTTTGGGGAGGATACTGAGGATGTCTAACTCCTTATTCGATTTGACCTGCACAAAAAATGTTAACTGTAACTAACTGTAAAATCCAGGTAGAAGTGGAATGTGCTAACTAGTACACCACCCTGCTGTCCTTTTTGGCTTTTTTAATTACGCAAATTAAATGACAAACTTCATTTTAAATGATATGATTATTGAGTGTCACATATTTTCTGTAAATCAAAAGAAAACCCGGGTGGCACGGTGGCTTAGTGCTTGTTAGCATGTTCTCCTCTCAGCACTAGGGATTCCCGGTTTGAATCCCCATCTAGGTGGAGTTTCCATGTTCTCCCCGTGTCCGTGTGGGTTTCTTCCAGGTTCTCCGGTTTCCTCCCACAGTCCAAAAACATGGATCAAGGTCAATTGAATTCTCAAAATTGCCCCATATAGAGTGTGTTTGTGTGAATGAGTGTGTTCCCAGCGATGGATTGGCGCCCTGTCCTGGGTTTATCTGCCCAGCGCTCGAAACGTTCTCCCCTGGATGGGCATGGGGAACCCCCCCGCGACCCTAATAGAGGATAAAGCAGAAGAGGGTGGATGGATGAATTAAATGACAAACTTCATTCTAAATAACATGTTTAACGAGTGTCACATTTTTTTTATTAAAACAAAAAAAAACCTATGCGGCATGGTGGCTTAGTGGTTCGCATGTTCTCCACTAAGTGCTAGGGATTCCCAGTTCGAATCATAATATGGGTGGAGTTTCCATGTTCTCCCCGTGTCAGCGAGGGTTTCCTCCGGGTTCTCCGGTTTCCTCCCACAGTCCAAAAACATGGATCAAGGTCAATTGAATTCTCAAATTGAATTCTCAAAATTGCCCCATATAGAGTGTGTCTGTGTGAGTGAGTGTGTGCACAATGATAGATTGGCGCTCTGTCCTGCGTGTGTCTGCCCAGCGCCCGAAACGTTCTCCCCTGGATGGTCATGGGGAACCCCCCCGCGACCCTAATAGAGGATAAAGCGGAGGATAATGGATGGATGAAAAAAAAAGCCCCAAACCTACCAGCTCAGATCTGGGTGAAGGCCAGATGACCTGGTTAAGTCTGCTGAGGAACCAGGACAGCCGTACATTGCGTGATATGTGGTGGTCTCTATTCATCAGCAGGTAAACCTGATCGGCCTCCTCCACCTGAAGGAGGGAAAAAGCAGAACTACTGGCACCCTGTACATCCTGAAAATGCACTGCTTCTCACATAATCCTTTTAAATGTGAACCAGGTTTTGATATTTACTTCTTTGGTACTTTTGTTTGCAGCGGAAGACAAGAAGCAGTGTAATAAAAACCCAAATCTGATCTCATTTCACACAGAAATGAAGCGGTACCTTTAAAAAACGTAACAACTAGAATACCTAATAAAACTGACTGATTAAAGGTATGAGGCTTCTTCAGTGTGTATCTGTGAAGGTATCTGGCATTATGTCACATGATCAACCATTTAAAATCTCAACTCAACTCAACGTTATTTATAAAGCACTTTCAAAAACCGGAGTGCTGTACATAGTTTAATCTTCAAATTATAAAAAACAAGAATACAATACAAACAATAAAACATTTCATCAAGTAAAACACTAAAAGGTTATTAAAACCAATGTACAATCATGGTGCGTTAAACGCCAGAGAGTAAAAATGTGTTTAAAGTCTAGATTTAAAAATGGTAGTGGTAGCTCAGTGGTTAGAGTGTTGGGCTATCAATCTGAAATCTGGGGGTTCAAATCCCAGGTCCACTGAAGTTACCAATGTGGGTCCTTGAGCAAGACCCTTAACCCTTATTGCTCCAGGGATGTTGTGATTAACCCTGTGCTCACTTTGTAAGTCGCTTTGGACAAAAGCATTCGGCTAAATGACCAAATGTAAACGTAAATGTATCATCAGCTGATTTTTATATTCCACTCTTTTGTCTCCCTTTCTTCTCCCTCAACTTTTGAGCTTTTAAGACGATATTTAAAGGACACCTTTGAATGATAGGACTGCTGGTAAATAGCAAAAAAATAGATATTCCAAAGATATTCTCCTTTTTGCGAGCCGAAATTTCCATTCACTTTGCTTTATGGTTATATATGCACTCCCGTAACTCGGCTAATTTTTAAGCTACAAAAACAAAATTTGTTGAATTTGTTTCCTATGATGGCTTAGTGGTTAGCATGTTCGCCTCTCAGCGTTAGGGATTCCCATTTCGAATCCCAATCTGGGTGGAGTTTTTCTGGGTTTCCTCCGGGTTCTCCAGTTTCCTCCCACAGTCCAAAAACATGGAAAACATGGATCAAGTCAATTGAGTTCTCCAAATTGCCCCATATAGAGTGTGTATGTGTGCGTGTCTGTGTGTACGAGTGTGTGCCTAGTGATAGATTGGCACCCTGTCCTGGGTGTATCTGCCCAGCGCCCGAAACATTCTTCCCTGGATGGGCATGGGGAACCCCCCCTCCCACGCGCGCATAACCCTAATATAGGATGGATGTTTCCTATGAGAAACTCTGATTTTAAAAGTGGCGTACACAAAACACAAAAGTCCCCATGTCCAGAAGGATTTGCAGAGACACCCAGCAGAAAACCACAGACTGATTGCCCTTTCCGTTTACTTTCTATCCCTTCTCACAAGCTGCACTCACACTCGCATTTTCTTCAGGAAACACACCTCTCTAATTGTAGTTATTATATAGTCACTGATTTTAAAGCTGCTTTTAGCAACTATTTTACCATAAAAAACAAACCATTTAATAAATAAATATGAACTGAGTCATGCAAATTATTAGATAAGATTGGATTTCTGTCACTGCAATAATAACAACTGGCTGTTTAAAGCACCAGCAATGAACAAAAGGCTGTACTGTAAGTAGATGATGCACTCCTGCATCCTGTACTGTGTTCCACAGAGCCCTGCCCCTGGATCAGTCAAAACAAGCAGTTAATGTAAGAAGCACGTGACCGACATTACACATAACACACAGAAGTGAAGGCTCATTGGAATAAGTCATTTTATATAAATGAAATATTGCCGTATTTGGAAAAAAAAACTGAATATAAAATGCAACCTGCTGATCCCTGAACAGATTTCATATGAATAATCATATTTTACTGCTGCATGCTCAGCTGAACTGCAGATACTTCCTTCTCTAGTTTTACAACACACATTGGATCAAACCACACCATCAATTCTGCAAACACAGCGATATTAAAGAGTCACAGGGTCAAAAAAAAGCAGGGAAATATCGATATGATGTTGAAAGCCGTTTTGCAAAAAATTGATTTTGTGTAGGGGCGGAGCTACAGCAGAGATTCTTACACCGTTTACATAAAAATATAACATTTAGAACACTGTACAATTACAATAAATCGTTGATATTATTGAAATAGAAATACTTATTTTGTTTATTATACACAGATTTAAAAGGCTGCTCCTTACACGCCTGTAGTTTGGCTGCATTTGGATTTGTTGCATTGCGACATTCGGATGGTAGGGTCAGAATTTGGCGTCAACAACATGAAAGCATGGATCCATCCTGCCTTGTATCAACGGTTCAGGCTGGTGGTGGTGGTGTCATGGTGTGGTAAATATTTTCTTGGCACTCTTTGGGCCCCTTGGTACCAATTGAGCATCGTTGCAACGCCACAGCCTACCGGAGTATTGTTGCTGACCATGTCCATCCCTTTATGACCACAATGTACCCAACATCTGATGGCTACTTTCAGCAGGATAATGTGCCGTGTCATAAAGCTGGAATCATCTCAGACTGGTTTCTTGAACATGACAATGAGTTCACTGTACTCAAATGGCCTCCACAGTCACCAGATCTCAGTCCAATAGAGCATCTTTGGGATGTGATGGAACGGGGGATTCGCATCATGGATGTGCAGCCGACAAATCTGTGGCAACTGTGTGATGCCATCATGTCAATATGGACCAAACTCTCTGAGGAATGCTTCCAGCACCCTGTTGAATCTATGCCACGAAGAATTGAGGCAGTTCGGAAGGCAAAAGAGGGGTCCAACCCGTTACTAGAATGGTGTACCTAATAAAGTGGCCCGTGAGTGTATATATATATTTTATGGGGCAATTTAGAGCATTCATTTTACATTGAATCCATGTTTTTTGGACTGTGGAGTGAAACCGGAGAACCCAGAGGAGGCTCTGCAGACATAAGAAGAACATGTAGATTCTACCCAAACTGGGATTTGAACCCGGATGTAAGTGTGAGTGCGAGAAAATGCGAGTGTGAGTGCAGCTTGTGAGAAGGTGGAATACAATTTTTAAAGAGTGATAAAAAGTAAACGGAAAGGGCAATCAGTCTGTGGTTTTCTGGTGGGTGTCTCTGCAAATCCTTCTGGACATGGCGAGTTTTGTGAACGCCACTTTTAACATCCATCCATCATCTTCCGCTTTATCCTCTATTAGGGTCGCAGGGGGGGGGGGGTTCCCCATGCCCATCCAGGGGAGAACGTTTCGGGCGCTGGGCAGATACACCCAGGACAGGGCGCTAATCCATCGCTGGGCACACACTCACTCTATATGGGGCAATTTGGAGAACTCAATCGACTTGATCCATGTTTTTGGACTGTGGGAGGAAACCGCAGAACCCAGAGGAAACTCACGCGGACACGGGAAGAACATGGAAACTCCACCCAGCCTGGGATTTGAACCGGGAATCACTAGTGCTGAGAGGCGAACATTCTAACCACTATGCCGCCTGGGGTAATTCAGATAGGGGCAATTTATTCATTCATTCATTATCTCCCGCTTTATCCTCTAGTAGGGTCGCGGTGGGGTTCTCCATGTCCATACAGGGGAGAACGTCTCGGGCGCTGGGCAGATAGACCCAGGACAGGGCGCCAATCCATCGCTGGGCACACACTCACTCTATATGGAGCAATTTGGAGAACTCAATCGACTTGATCCATGTTTTTGGACTGTGGGAGGAAACCGGAAAACCCAGAGGAAACTCATGCGGACACGGGGAGAACATGGAAACTCCACCCAGACTGGGATTTGAACCGGGAATCACTAGTGCTGAGAGGTGAACGTGCTAACCACTAAGCCACCTGGGGTAATTCAGATAAGGGCAATTTAGAGCAGCCAATTTACCTTGAATCCATGTTTTTTGATCTGTGCGTGGAATTAGTAGAATCCACAATATCAATTCTACAAACAAAGCGATATTAAAGAGCCACTTGATCAAAAAATAAATAAATTAAAAAAAATAAAAAACACAGGGAAATATCGATATGTTACTGAAAGCTGTCAGAGAATTAGGGAAGGGCAAAGCTACAGCAGGATTTCTTACTGTTTACACACAAATATCACGTATAGAACACTTTACAATAGCAAGAACTCGTTTATATCATTTAAATAGAATACTTTATTATACTCAGATATATATGGCTGCTCTTTATTTTGGATGCGTTTGGATTCTTCACTTTTATTTCACTGCCCAGTTAAAAGTGAAATGACAGAGAATATCCCGGGAATACGTACAAACATTGAAAAAAGTCTCTCAAACCGCTGTAAATAAAATAAGGTGTTAATTTAAAAAAAAAAAAAACAGAGTAAACATGTGAGTAAACAAGTTCCTTATAAGGGCCAGAGACACCAAAACATGACCCCAAGCACGTGCAAACAACAAACAGCGCATAATATAAATGACATTTACCTCATTATCCTGTCTTTCTGCCATTCCAGGTTGATCATCACTAATAAACTTCAGCGTTTACATAACAAACAACTAAATAAAAACTACCATTTCCACTTCACCGTCGCTAACTGATCAGGACCGTAGCGTTTAAGCTAGTGTGGCTCTGTCCCAAATCCATACCTGTCAACTGCCCTCGAAAGATAAAGTGCTATACATTAAGGGCCCTACTTAGGGTGCCTATATTGTAAATACAAGCAATTTGGGATATAATGGTGCCAAACGGAGAGCAACAAGAGCGACAGACATAAGTTAATTGTTGAATGTATCAAAATAAAAGTCATTAACGCGCTTTCAAAAGTTGCTGACTGTAGGGATGTTATACAGTGTTTGGAGGTTTGGCTTGTGTTTTTTTTTTCATAATTCGGGGTGAGATAAAAGAATCAAACGCCACAGTGCAAAATATGAAACATTTTACAGTATTAATGCTTAAAACAAATAAAACCTGGAGGTTTAAATGAAACCTGGATCCTGGATCCCATTTCTGTGCAGAAGAAAAACATGACCTCTAAGCCACCGGGCCTCCATCTGTGTTTAATATAATTTTATATTAATATTATTTAAATAGGCGGCACGGTGGCTTAGTGGTTAGCATGTTCGCCTCTCAGCGCTAGGGATTCCCGGTTTGAATCCCCATCTGGGTGGAGTTTCCATGTTCTCCCCGTGTCTGCGTGGGTTTCCTCCGGGTTCTCTGGTTTCCTCCCACAGTCCAAAACCATGGATCAAGTCAATTGAATTCTCAAAAATTGCCCCATATAGAGTGTGTTTGTGTGAGTGAGTGTGTGCCCAGCGATGGATTGGTGCCCTGTCCTGGGTCTATCTGCCCAGCGCCCGAGATGTTCTCTCCTGGATGGGCATGGGGAACCCCACCGCGACCCTAATAGAGGATAAAGCAGAAGATAATAAATGAATGATTATTTGAATAATAAATTCAGAAGCTTTGTAAAGTAAAAAAAAGTTTTATTACTTTGTTTCCCGTATTATGAACATTTATTAGTTAAGAACCGTTAAGTTTTTGATTTTTCTAAATAGTTTGTGTGATATTTATGATTTGTTGTCACGATGTAAAGTGGAAACATATAGGACTTTTCTTGTTTCACTCCGGGAGCATTTCCGGGCTGTACGGCTTCAGAGTAGCTGGTCAGGATGCAGGTGATGTATTTTTTATGTTTTAAAAGTTATTTATATCAAATCTCATTTATTCTTTATTGTAATAAAAACCTCATTTAAATATATAGGTTAAATTGTATTTATTAACAATGTCTTTTATAAACATCGCTTTATAAACAACGACGTCTGGCTTGTTTACGTTCAAACGGATCATAAATCATTTTCCATAAAATAAAATAATAATAAAAAAATAACGAAGATTACAAAACTGAATTTGTAAAATAAACGTGTTTGACACGAAATGAAGAACTTTTATGAACTTTTATGTAACGATGTGGTGTTTTAGTTTAAAATCGTTTTAATTGAATATAAGCAGTTTTACTGGGGAAAATGTTATTGTTTATAAGATTTAACGTGTATTGTTTTGTCATTAGCACAGTGGCTTAGTGGTTAGCATGTTCTCCTCTCAGCACTAGGGATTCCTGGTCGAATCCCCATCTGGGTGGAGTTTCCATGTTCTCCCCGTGTTTGTGTGAGTTTCCTCCGGGTTCTTCGGCTTCCTCCCACAGTCCAAAAACATGGATCAAGTTAATTGAATTCTCCAAATTGCCCCATATTGAGTGTGTCTGTGTGAGTGAGTGTGTGTCCAGCGATAGATTGGTGTCCTGTCCTGAGTGTATCTACCCAGCGCCCGAAACGTTCTCCCCTGGATGGGCATGGGGAACCCCACCACGACCCTAATAGAGGATAAAGCGGGAGATAATGAATGAATGAATGTTTTATCGTTTGGACCCTAATTTACGTTTTAACTGGAAAAAAGCTGTTTTTTGGTTTCGTTTGGGTAACATGCATCATTTTAACAAAAAATGTTAAAAAAAAAAAAAAAAAGACTGCACAGTGGCTTAGTGGTTAGCATGTTCACCTCTCAGCACTAGGGATTCCAGGTTCGAATCCCAATCTGGGTGGCGTTTCCATGTTCTCCCCGTGTCTGTGTGGGTTTTCTCCGGGTTCTCCGGTTTCCTCCCACAGTCCAAAAACATGGATCAAGTCAATTGAGTTCTCCAAATTGCCCCATATAGAGTGTGCCTGTGTGAGTAAGTGTGTGCCCAGTGATGGATTGGTGCCCTGTCCTGGGTGTATCTACCCAGCGCCTGAAACGTTCACCCCTTGATGGGCATGGGGAACCCCCCGCGACCCTAATGTAGGATAAAGCGGAAGATAATGAATGAATGAATGAATAAAAATAAAAAAAGCTGGGGGGGCGCAGCATCAAATAAGAATCAGGTTTGATGAATTTATAGTGTAGTTGGTTTTCTTCATAACTTCTGACTTGTAATGTTCTCATTTGTAAGTCGCTTTGGATGAAAGCATCTGCTTAATGACTAAATATAAATGTAAACATGCTTGATGACTGCATTACCCACAATGCTGTGGGGCTTTGAGGGTCTCTAAAGCAGATCATGAGGGGTGGAGGATTCCACATGCCCATCCAGAGGAGAACGTTTTGAGCACTGTGCAGATGCACCCAGGCGCACACACACACACACACACACACACTCAAAACTCACTCAAACTCACGCTTTATGGGGCAATTTGGAGCATTCAATTCACCTTGAATCCATGTTTTTAAACTGTTGGAGGAAACCCACATGGACACTGGAAGAACATGGAAACTCCACCCAGCTCGAGATTCGAACCATGGAGAAGAACATACCAACCACTAAACCACTGTGTGGCTCTCGAATCGTTTTATTGCTTAAGTCAAATTATTTCTTTTTAAAGTCTCATCAGTTGTATTTTGTTCCATTCCCCTCCAACTTCTTTAGTCTTTAGCTTTCAGTCTGTAGTTTTGTAGGTTCTCTCTGCCTCCTGCCCTTGCCTCCTTTAGATCTAGATACAATTTATAAGTACATGTTCTGATAAAGATGTAAAGATTTTAGTCCTAATGTGAAATGTTCTCTTGGTTCTCTTCAGCAACGAGAGGAGAAGCAGCTGGAGGCCTCCATTGAATCTCTGATCTCCCGCGTGGCTCATCTGAAGAACTCCCTGCAGAGCTTCATCTTTAAGCTGGAGAATGAGTACGACAGGATGACATGGTGAGTACGAGATGAGCTTCGCATCGGCCCCGCCCACCCGCAGAACTCTGTAACCTGTGATGTCATCCGTCCCTCAGGCCCTCGGTGCTGGACAACTTTGCTCTTCTATCGGGACAGTTAAACACCATCAACAAGCTGTTACGGAACGAGAAGACGCCATCCTATCGGAACCAGGTCATCATCCCCCTGCTGCTGTCCCCCGACCGAGACGAAGAACTGGCCGTCAGTATCACAGACCTTCCATCTGCCCCTGTGTGGCGGGTTTGTTTATTGGTCACAGTCTTGTGCGTGTTCTCTGTTACAGAAACTCACAGAGCAGCGCGTCCCCGTGTTCAGCCATGAGATCGTGCCGGACCATCTAAGGACCAAACCTGATCCTGAGGTTGAGGAGCAGGAGAAACAGCTGAGTGCTGAGGCGGTTCGGATCGGACCCGAGGTCGCGCAGGTAACTCGAAAATTAATGAGACTTATTAATTTCTCTACATACTGTGTTTATCTCCTTTATTCTTTTCTCTGATGAACAGAGCATGTATTATTAGGGTGGTGGATGATTCTTAGTGCTGCAGTGACACTAACATTGAGTTTAAACCCTGTACCCCTCAAGATACACATCCACCTTATTGCTCCACCTTGTGGATGTAGAATCAGAGAGAGTAGGTGATCTGTTGCTGCACAGTTTGTTTTCTTCATCCTCTAATCCTTAGATAGTGATCACAGGATGCTGCATACAGGATGATGGTGGATGAAGATTGTACTGGCATAACACATACTAACACACCACCATCATATCAGTGACACTGCAATACTAATAATCAAACCCCACCCTAATAATACCTGCTCTATGAGGGTCCTGTTCATCAAAGAACAGAGTAAAGGGGAATAACAAAGTATGTAGAGAAATGGATGGACTACAGAATGTAATCATAGAGCTACAAAGTCCATCTAATAAAATAAAAAGGTGATGCAATGTGCTGATCTTAATAGCGGTACATTTTCAGTAAATGTTCTTAGACATAAACTGAAGATTTAATGTGGTTTATTGTGGTTTGTATGAAACAGAAGCAGATCCAGACTTTGAATAAACTCTGCTCCAGCCTTTTGGAGAAGCTTAACAACCCACGAGATGAGCGAGAGGCAGAGACTGCAGGTTAGTACTCATGTGAAATGTGTGTGGTGTTGATTAAAAAAAAGTGATAGTGATCTATTTCTCCAACCATTCTTGCAAACAGGAGTAAGTCTTCTACATTTAACCCATACGTGCAGTGACACACACACACACACACACACACTGAACACACTGAGAAGTGAGTAAGTGGGAAGCCCTTTACACGGCTGTACACAGGGAGCAATTGGAGTTAGGTGCCTTGCCAAGGGCACTTCAGCCATAGTACTGGTGGGACCGGGAATCGGACCGGGGACCCTCAGGTCACAAGACTGGTTCTTTAAACACAAGCCTACCACTGCTACAAGTTTTAGTAATTTGGTTAGAAATGAGTGAAATTACAAAATACCATCACTGATAACTAAAAGAAACTACACCGGTGTTGGACAAGCCACTTGTAAAATGTAGTGAGCTAAACTATTAGTTACTGACAATAAGATAAGATGTGCCTTTATTGGTCTCAGCAGCAAAGTGACAGTATTTGGAAAAGTTAAGAATGGAAAAATTAATTTTCAATTTAATTCCAAAATAAAATTTGTAAAAATGCACGGACGGCATGGCGGCTTAATGGTTAGCACGTTTGCCTAGGATTCCCAGTTCGTATCCCAATCTGGGTGGAGTTTCCATGTTCTCCCCGTGTCCGCGTGGGTTTCCTCTGGGTTCTCCGGTTTCCTCCCATAGTTCAAAAACATGGATCAAGGTCAATTGAATTCTCCAAATTATCCCATATAGAGTGTGTCTGTCTAAGTGAGTGTGTGCCCAACGATAGATTGGTGTCCTGTCCTGAGTGTATCTGCCCAGCGCCCGATACGTTCTCCCCTGGATGGGCATGAGGAACCCCCCCACGACCCTAATAGAGGATAAAGCCGAAGATAATAGATGGATGGAATAATATACACCCTTTATATAGCCATATTACGAGCAAAAATTCAAAAAAAGCAATAAATCAGTATATACAAAAATAAATGATGCTTCTCTACACAAATACCACCACCCATAGAAATAAAGCGAGTTAAGTTACATAAATATACACAAAGAACCTTAACTATTCAGAAGCTACTTCACATTATACTAACCTGATGTCAGATTAGTGCAACATGACAGTTAGATACACAGATCAGACCCCCCCCCATCTATTCCAGATGCAGATTGAATTTATTGTATCATGTTCTGTATACATTTATATTTAATATCAACTTTTTTGTCTTTGAGATATCAGTGTAAATCTTGGTGTTTTTATTTATCTGTGTGGCTCAGCGTTGCGCCAGAAAGAGCCGTGGTTCAACCTGGCCGACACCAACGCCCTGGTGGCAGCTGTGGGTTTTGGGAAAGGGCTGTCCAAGTGCAGACCTCCTGCTCCAGTGGGGCCTGGGCATCCGGGACAAGCCATGATGACGGGGGGGCCGACACTGCAGCAGGTCACCATCGCTGGGGCTCCTGGGCATCAGCCTGGCATGGGTGGAGCTGTGGCACAGCAGCCTGGTAGGAAAGATACACACACACATACACTTATTTTTATATTACCTTTTATATTAATATATTGTTTTAAAGCAGCTTTGTCAAATTGCTTTACTGTAAAACTGTTCTAAACCTGGACCTCTAACGAACAAGCTAAAGCCAAAGATATTTTAACCTTGTGAGGACCAAAACACCACGGGGACATGCAGACACACAGCAAATTTTTTTTTGTTTTGTTTCTTAGGTAAGATGCCAAGCAGCATCAAGACGAACATCAAATCAGCCTCAGCTTCTATGCATCCGTACAACCGATAAGACACTGGTTCTCTAAACCATGTCCAGTAACTCGGTCACGATGCCGGGATCTTGTTCTATATTTTTGTTTATATATTTTTTTATTTCTTCACCTTAAGAATTTTCTTTTAGAGCCCATAAACTTGAGTTCTTTAATCTGATCCTTAAATGTAGTTCATAATGTTACATCACTAACAGAACGGGCGCAGGACCGTGTAGTGAACCGTCCTGCACCCCTGTACCATTACAGATGCTGGTTATTGCACTCTTGCCTGGTAACTAGATGTTCTAACATACCATATGAAAGAAATATCCATCATAACCTTATCATTTTTTTTTACTTTGACATTCATTACTATTGTTTGAAGCAACATGAACTTCCACATTTCCAAAAACAGCACTAAAAAAAGAATAAAAACAAATTTGACTACATTTGAAGTTGTTGTTTTTGTTGATATATTTTTTTTATTAAAGTGAAAAGTAAATCACGTGACCGTATTAATCACAGATCCTCAGCAAAATCAGTTCATTGACTAAATTTTGGGACTTTAGTACAGATAATACAGCTTTGTAACAAGGGAATATCTAACAGAAGTCAATTTAAAGTAAATAATACAGGAGAAATGGTGGCACGAAGGCTTAGTGGTTAGCACGTTCGCCTCTCATTGGGATTCCCGGTTCCAATCCCAATCTGGGTGGAGTTTCCATGTTCTCCTCTCAGCACTAGGAATTCCTGGTTTGAATCCCAATCTGGGTGGAGTTTCCATGTTCTCCCCGTGTCTGCGTGGGTTTCCTTCAGGTTCTCTGGTTTCCTCCCACAGTCCAAAAACATGGATTCAAGGTAATTTGATTGCTCCATATTGAATTGCCCCATATACAGTGTGTCTGTCTGTGTGAGTGAGTGATTGGATAAAGCTTAATTGAATTCTAAAAATTGGGCGGCATGGTGGTTTATTGGTTAGCACATTCTCCTGTCAGTACTGGGATTTCCAGGTTCGAATCCCAATCTGGGTGGAGTTTCCATGGGTTTCCTCCGGGTTCTTCGTTTTTTTCCCACAGTCCAAAAACATGGATCAGGTCAATTGAATTCTCCAAATTGCCCCATATAGAGTGTGTTTGTGTGAGAGAGTGTGCCCAGCGATAAATTGGCGCCCTGTCCTGGGTGTATCTGCCCAGCACCCAAAACGTTCTCCCCCCACTCTCCTAATAGAGTACAAAGCAGAAGTAATGGAATGGGTGGATGAATTCTCCAAATTGCCCCATGTAGAGTGTGTTTGTGTGGTGTGTGTGCTTATCGATGGACTGGCGCCCTGTCCTGGGTGTATCCGCCCAGCGCCCAAAACGTTTTCCCCTGGATGGGCATTCCGATTAAGCGTAAGATGATGGATGGATGGATAGTACAGGAAAGGTAGTTATTGGTGGTTAATGGTTTAATTGTCTCCATTGCGACTGCAAATATTAATCAGTGTTACCAATTGAGTGGTGGACACTACGCCTGCGCACTTTAAGTCAAATATGACCCCTTTCCCCCCAAGTGCACTTCTCGCTCAAAGAGGCGACGTTTGACATTCAGCCATGAAAACTACCAAACACGAAATTACCCAAGTAATGTTACACGAGTAAAATGTTTATTTTAACAAATAAGTCCAGTAATATTAATATTATTAAGTATTTAAGCGACTACTACACGTTTTTTTGCATTTAGATAAACATGAAGAACTACTTGAGCGTCACCATCTGTAATCCGGAGATTCCGGCCGCGTTCACCCTGCAGCTCTAATTAACTCAAACCCAAAGTTGTCCTTCATTGTTTTTTAATTCCCAATCAAATTGTTTTATTTAAATTGTCCCATTTTTGTGTTAAAACTTAATTGTTTCAAGTTGAACCGCCAGACCAACACTTACATGGCAATACATTAAAGTCGCCACTAGAGGGCACAATCTCCTCAATAAAGCAATTGGCGCACTTACAGTCTACCAATACATAATCTTATATGACATCCAGTTTAATTTGGTTGAATATTAGTTATAACAGCTTCCACTCGCACATGTAAGATGTTAAAGTTGTCCTTGTGTCACCCCACTATCCGGCGACGAAAGTCGTTTGAATGTGTATTTGTGTGGGGGGCAGTAGAGGGCGCTCGACCTCCTTATAACCCATCAATCTATCCATCCATCCATCCATCCATCCATCCATCCATCCATTATCTTCCACTTTATCCTCTACAAGGGTCGCGGGGGGGGGGGTACCCATGCCCATCCATGGGAGAACGTCTCGGGCGCTGGGCAGATACACCCAGGACAGGGCGCTAATCTCTCACACAGACACACTCTATATGGGGCAATTTTGGAAAATTCAATTGACGTTGATCCATGTTTTTGGACTGTGGGAGGAAACCGGAGAACCCGGAGGAAACCCACGCAGACAAGGGGAGAACATGGAAACTCCACCCAGATTGGGATTCGAACCGGGAATCCCTAGCAAGAGGAGAACATGCTAACTACTAAGCCACTGTGCCGCCCAAAAAATAAAAATAAAAAATATACATATATATATATATATATATATATATATATATATATATATATATATATGATGTATTTTTAGCACCATCATGATGATGATGATGATGATGATGATGGTGATGCTACTTTTACCAGAGCAGTTCTTTCAAAGTATGTGTGGAATTCCTGTCCTTTAAACATGTGATTAGTGTTTCCCACTGAGAGAGACAGCTGTCCTCCACATGCCCTCCTGTAACCGCACAAAGCCCTGGTCATTTTGCTCTGTGCTTGGATCCGAGATGACAGTCCCCTCGGTCGGTCTCATTTGCATCATTCATTCATTCATTCATTCATTCATTATCTCCCGCTTATCCTCTATTAGAGTCGCGGTGGGGTTTCCCCATCCCATCCAGGGGAGAACATCTCGGGCGCTGGGCAGATACACCCAGGACAGGGCGCCAATCCATTGCTGGGCACACACTCACTCACACAGATACACTCTATATGGGGCAATTTTGAGAATTCAATTGACTTCATCCATATTTTTGGACTGTGGTAGGAAACCGGAGAACCCGGAGGAAACCCACGCAGACACGGGGAGAACATTGAAACTCCACCCAGATTGAGATTCGAACCGGGAATCCTTAGCGCTGAGAGGAGAACATACTAACCACTAAGCCACCGTGCCGCCCAAAAAATACACACACACACACACATATATATATATATATATATATATATATATTTTTTTTTTTATTTTTTTTTTTTTTTTTTTTCATTTTTCATGATGATGATGATGATGATGATGATGGTGATGCTACTTTTACCAGAGCACTCCTTTCAAAGTATGTGTGGAATTCCTGTCCTTTAAACATGTGATTAGTGTTTCCCACTGAGAGAGACAGCTGTCCTCCACATGCCCTCCTGTAACCGCACAAAGCCCTGGTCATTTTGCTCTGTGCAGAGATCTGAGATGACAGTCCCCTCGGTCGGTCTCATTTGCATCAGTCTGCTGTTATTTGGTGAGTAACACTTCTCTCAAAGTCATTCTCTCTGGAGCTCCTGTCGATTTCCGCTTACCTGCGGTCTCTTATATTAGAGGAGAGGGACTGCATTTGAAATTTGGTTGAGATTTTTGTAAAGTGCAATGAATATCAAAGCTGAATATTTGTCCAGCATTTCCTTTGGGTTGAAGCATTTCACCTGTCATGCCTCTGTGTTAATAAGTGTATGCATATCAATATAGCATCTGTGGGGACTTTTATTCCACCTAAACCTCGATGAATAACGTGATCTTCAGGTCACAGAATGGCGAGCCAGGACACTAATAACGCAAAGAAATAAACGTCTGTAATGGACTGATGTTCATTCTAAGGTGAGTGTTGTACACACCTTGTACACACTGCCTCCGGGAAAGGCTCCAGGCCCCTGTGTGTCTGAATTGTATCTTGTGTCATGAGCGAGCTGTCCCTGTGTCACTCGTGTCTGTCAGAACAGAATTCCGAGTGTCTGATGCTGAGTTGTGAGTAAATGCCACAGCGCTGAGCTACCACGATGGAATTGTGATTGACAGCTCCATGTGCAATGCTTGTCTCCAGTTTCTAATTCCAGTCTCCGACTCTGGCCTTTCAGTCATTCATTATTCTAACAAAGAGTTCAAACTGGGTAAACAACACAACACAGTATTCGAAGAGTTGTTAGAATGTAGGACAAGAAACATAAGGTACAGTCATCAATCATGACTACTCACGACAGTCCTATATACAGTTGGGTGCTAATGCCACTCTATACCATGACAGATGCTGGCTTTTGCACTTGCCACTGAAAGCTGTTCGTGTGGTCCTTTTCAGCTTTGGTTTGCGAAACCTAATATTGTCCACAGCAGTCATTTTATAGCTGTGTTAGATAACAAAGCTATTCTGAAGTACGGTAGAACCTCTGTTACATTGACATTACATTACGTTTGGTCATTAAGCAGATGCTTTTATTCAAAGCGACTTACAAGCTGGGCGGCACAGTGGCTTAGTGGTTAGCATGTTCTCCTCTCAGCGCTAGGGATTCCCGGTTCGAATCCCCATCTGGGTGGAGTTTCCATGTTCTCCCCGTGTCCGCGTGGGTTTCCTTCAGGTTCTACGGTTTCCTCCCACAGTCCAAAAACATGAATCAAGTTAATTGAGTTCTCCAAATTGCCCCATATAGAGTGTGTATGTGTGCGTGTCTGTGTGTGTGAGTGTGTGCCCAGCGATAGATTGGCGCCCTGTCCTGGGTGTATCTGCCCAGCGCCCGAAACGTTCTCCCCTGGATGGGATGGGAAACCCCCCGCAACCCTAAAAGAGGATAAAGATAAAAATGGACTTACAAGGTGAGCACAGGGTTAATCCCTGGAGCAATTAAGGTTAAGGGCCTTGCGCAAGGACCCAAATTGGTAACCTCAGTGGACCTGGGATTTTCAACCCCCAACCTTCAGATTGATAGCCCAACACCCCAACCACTGAGCTACCTCCACCCTCAATGTTTCCATTGCTAATGCATCCACAACCAATTCGTTAAATCCAAAATAAAATCTGAGGCACCAATTCCCATTTATTCATTCATTCATTTATTCATTCATTCATTATCTTCCGCTTTATCCTATATTAGGGTCGCGGTGGGGTTCCCCATGCCCATCCAGGGGAGAACGTTTCTAGCGCTGGACAGATATATCCAGGACAGGGTGCCAATCTATCACTGGGCACACACTCACTCACACAGACACGCACGCATACACACTCTTTATGGGGCAATTTGGAGAACTCAATTGACTTGATCCATGTTTTTGGACTGTGGGAGGAAACCGGAGAACCCAGAGGAAACCCACACAGACACGGGGAGAACATGGAAACTCCACCCAGATGGGAATTTGACCCTGGAACCCCTAGTGCTGAGAGGCGAACATGCTAACCACTAAACCACTGTGCTGCCCCATTTAAATCAATGTAAATCCAGCTTATTCGTTTTAAGGACTACATACCAAAAACAGTAGTGGGCGGCACATGGGGAAGTGGTTACCACGTCTGCCTCTCGGCGCTAGGGGTCCAGGTTTAAATCCACTAACCCCCTCACCCCCCACATACCTAAAGCTTTACAAGACAGTACACGGTGCATTAAAGTCTAATGTTTTCATCCCACTGCTGCAAGTCGCCCTGGAACTATGTTGGGATGTGAGAGCGGAAGCTGGACATGGCGACTGATCTGAGAACTGTGAGATGAAAGGAATGTTTATATTAGTGCCGGAATGCGAGTGTGTGTGACGTGGCAGCACATGTTCTCCTGCTCAGCTGCTGGGTGATGATGTGTATTACAAGCAGCTGCTTTGCTTCATAACAACTAATCCTTCTGGTGTGTGTGTGTGTGTGTGTGTGTGTGTGTGTGTGTATGTACACGTATGTGTGTGTTCCAGGTTCATCTCCAGCTCTATGCTCCTTCGATGAAACCCGGTTGGTTAAAGACCTGTTTAAAGGCTACAACAAGGTAGTCCGTCCTGTCAGCCATTTCAGCGATGCTGTGGTGGTGACGGTGGGACTGCAGCTCATTCAGCTCATCAGTGTGGTAAATAAACACACACCACTCCCCACACAGCTAACACCTCCACACACCCCATTGCTTTTATAGAATGGCCTTGTTTATGTTCAGAGGGAATAAAAACCGCGTAATTGTTACGTCTTTCTTCCACAGGATGAAGTCAATCAGATCGTTACCAGTAACGTCCGTCTCAAGCAGGTATGCGCAGGTGCCTGTAACTTCTAGTTGTGCTGTCTATGTCGTAACTATAAGGAATCTCTGATCTGGCCTCCCACCCTTCAGACACTACATTGTAACGTGCTCTGGAGGCTCAGTGGCACCTGAGACTCTCCAACAGGAGTGTCCAAGAATCAAGTAACTGGGTGCTTGGTTTTCTACACATACAGTATAAGAGTCGTGAGGCAGTGGGGAGTTCCACATGCCCATCTAGGGGACAGGGCACCAATTCATTCCTAGGCACACACTATATATAAGGTCAATTTAGAGCTTCCAATTCACCTTTAGTCCATGATTTTGGACTGTGGGAGGAAAGCAGAGAACCCGAGGGATACCCTTGGACATCGGTAGATCACGGAAACTCCACCCAGACTGGGGGCTCAAACCTCAATCCTTATTGCTGAGAGACGAACATGCTAACCACTCAAAGTCCATATTTGATTGATTAAAAATAAAATAATACTATTTCTATGTTTAGCAATGGAAGGATGTGAATCTACAATGGAACCCATATGATTACGGCGGCATCAGGAAGATCCGAATTCCCTCCACCGACATCTGGAAACCAGATTTAGTGCTTTATAACAAGTATGAGACTGCTGTCCACTGTTTTTTAGTACTGTGTGTGTGTGTGCATGTCTCAGATTCACTGTCTCAGACTTAACATCTACAAGGTGAAGGAATAAGGTTGACGTGTCTAACAGAGAGTAAGCACTGATCCCTGGTTGTGTTTGCGTTCCAGCGCTGATGGGGATTTTGCAATCGTGCATGAAACAAAGGTCCTGCTGGAGCACACAGGGATGATCACATGGAATCCTCCAGCCATCTTTAAGAGCTACTGTGAGATAGTGGTGCTTTACTTCCCCTTCGACCTACAGAACTGCAGTATGAAGCTCGGAACCTGGACCTACGATGGCAACCTTGTTGTCATCAATCCGGTAATGCTTCATCTCTTTTTGAACAGTCAGCACATGTCCATACATTTATTACCTTTCTGTACTAGTCACAGGGGGGCTTCCTATGCCCATCCGAGGAGAATATTTTGGGGGCTGGGTAGATTCACCCAGCACAGGGCACCAAACCATCGCTGGACACACACATGCACTCACATATACACTGGTACACACTATATATGGACAATTTAGAGCAGCCAATTAACCTTTAATCCATGTTTTTGGACTGTGAGAGGAGACCTGAAGAATCTGGAGGAAACCCATGGAGACACAGGGAAAACATGGAAACTCCATCCAGATCGAGATTCAAACTTGGATCCCCTGAGCTGAGAGGCAAACACCCCACCCCACCATGCTCCCTGTAAAACAAATCCATCCATCCATCCATCCATCCATCCATTATCTTCCGCTTTATCCTCTACTAGGGTCGCAGGGGGGTTCCCCATGCCCAACCAGGGGAGAACGTTCAGGGTGCTGGGCAGATACACCCAGGACGCCAATCCATCGCTGGGCACACAATCAGCCAGATAGACACGCACACAAATACACTCGATATGAGGCAATTTGAAGAAATTCAATTGACTTGATCCATGTTTTTGGACTGTGGGAGAAAATCGGAGAACCCGGAGGAAACCCACACAACACAAGGAGAACATGGAAACTCACCCAGATTGGGATTAGAACCTGGAATTCCTTGCGCTGAGAGGCGTACGTGCTAACCACTAAGCCACCGTGCCGCCCGTCAATCAAATCGGGAACGTTTATTCACATCATTATGTTTTAGGTTGATTGAAGAAACACCTGGTGAAGATGTCCTCTGTGTCCATGGGAATAACCATAATGAGCATTAACCAGGCTGAGGCAGGGTCGGGGTCAGGGTCAGGGGATGAATAGGTCCTCACTATGGTCCTCACTTTACAGCTTTGACATCACATGTATGAATGGTATGTGGATATACTGTGATGCAGGACAGCGACCGCCCAGACCTCAGTAACTTCATGGAGAGCGGTGAGTGGATCATGAAGGACTACAGAAGCTGGAAACACTGGGTTTATTACGCCTGCTGTCCTAACACACCCTATCTGGACATCACCTATCACTTCCTGATGCTGAGGCTGCCGCTCTACTTCATCGTCAATGTCATCATCCCCTGCATGTTGTTCTCCTTCCTTACCGGCCTCGTTTTCTACCTGCCAACCGACTCGGGTAAGTCTCAGTGGCTCATATCCATCCATTATCTTCCGCTTTATCCTGTACTAGGATCACATGGTATCCTATACTACAGGGGTGCCCACACTTTTCTGGCCCGAGATCTACTTTTACATTAGACAGGTCAACGAGATCTACCGGGGTCAATCTCTATTTTTTAGGCTTTTATATTGAAACCTGTTTACACACATCATGTTAGTATTGATGGGAGGCACGGTGGCTTAGTGGTTAGCACTCTAGTGGTTTTTTTACACTCTGTTCATTTAGGAAAAAACAGAATTGTACTGAAAGGAAGAAAATTCCTTTTTTTTATTGTTTTGCCTAAGAACAATTCTATTTGAAAAAAAAGAAACAAAGAAAGAAAAAACTGTGTAGTGAGGGAAGCATTTTTACTTTATATTTGTATTGTCGTTTCTCCTTTTGTACCTCAAAAATATATATTTTCCTCACGT
Source organism: Corydoras maculifer (assembly GCA_019802435.1). Classification (NCBI taxonomy): domain Eukaryota; kingdom Metazoa; phylum Chordata; class Actinopteri; order Siluriformes; family Callichthyidae; genus Corydoras; species Corydoras maculifer. The sequence continues at coordinate 156,034 of JAFMOD010001157.1, forward strand.
TAAAGCAAACTTTGTTTACTACTGTTCCATTGTTTATAAACTAAGATGTTGATTAGGATACATTATTTTGTTGTCACCTACAATGTTTGCCGAAATTCTATACTAGGTCTTTTGGATCAATGAAGCTTAAATATTAAAAAGTATTGGTATCGGTATCGAATATCGCGATATTGGCCCTGTATTTACTTGGTATCGGATTGATACCAAAATTCTTGGTGTTGCACAGCTCTAGTTTAAAAACGCAAACAAGAACTATTTAATGTAGATGATTCTCGAGGCAGTGCTTCGGATTTAGGCTCGGAGGTGTGGCCACGTGCCGGTTTTGGGAACAGTGAGAGAGACGAGGGTAGGGGGGGGCAGACTGATCGCTCGCTTGCAGAGATCGGGATTTAGAATGAATCACATTGTGTGTGAATGTGTGTGTGTGTGTATAAGCGCTTCAGATACTGTGCTGTAAAAAAAAGCGCTGATATTAAGCACCCCTGCTGTACTAGGTTCCCCATGCCCATCGAGGAGAGAAGGTTTTGGGCACTGGGCAGATACACCCAGGACAGGGCACACACTCACTCACCCACACACACACACAAACACACTCTATGGGGTAACTTCTAGAATTTAGTTGACCTTGAACCATGTTTGTGGACTGTGGGAGAAAACCAGAGAACCCGGAAGAAACCCACGTGGACACGGGGAGAACATGGAAACTCCACCCAGATTGGGATTCAAACCTGGAATTCCTAGCGCTGAGAGGAGAACATGCAAACCACTAAGCCACCATGCCGCCCTCAGTGGCTCATATCAATTATTATGAAATGGGGAGTACCGGTAATTACATCTGATTGGCTGAGCCGTAGGGCGGCACGGTGGCTTAGTGGTTAGCACATTCGCCTCTCAGCGCTAGGGATTCCCGGTTCGAATCCCCATCTGGGTGGAGTTTCCATGTTCTCCCCGTGTCTGCGTGGGTTTCCTCCGGGTTCTCCGTTTCCTCCCACAGTCCAAAAACATGGATCAAGTCAATTGAATTCTTCAAATTGTCCCCTATAGAGTGTGTCTGTGTGAGTGAGTGTGTGCCCAGCAATGGATTGGCGCCCTGTCCTGGGTGTATCTGCCCAGCGCCCGAGACGTTCTCCCCTGGATGGGCATGGGGAACCCCACCGCGACCCTAATAGAGGATAAGCAGGAGATAATGAATGAATGAATGAATGAATGAATGGCTGAGCCGTATGTGCAGTCGTGACATTATTAACAACAACACACACCTCTGACCGCTTCAAATTCCTATCAATGCGTGAAATACAGTACATTATTGTTTGTATTAACTGAGTTCTATAACTTGGCCACTAGATGGCAGTATTTTATTGTAGACCGACTTACTCCGCGATCTGCAGTCATTTTAAAAACCGTACTAGCTTACGTCGCGGAAGACCGGTTTATATGCAAAGTTGCTTTAAATAAACGCATTTATAAATCAATCCTTGTTCTTTTATTATAGTGTTTTTGTTACCATTTTATAAAAGCAAAAAGACACTCGAGGTTGTGTATTATTGTAAATAAATCACCAGAAAAAGGTGTAACTTCACGTAGTGCCTAACAACACCTCTTTCTCATTATTTATTCAAATCAATGAATGCTCTTTCATACATTTTTATATTAATATAACATTTTTTGTTTTTAGTCTTCATCATATTAATTCCACTGTTCATATAGATGGACTTTGTATTTCCACAATTCCATTATATAGTCTGTTTCTCTACTTTTGTTAGTTGACGTTGTTCTCTGATGATCAGGACCCAAAGAGCAGGTATTATTAGGGTGGTGGATAATTCTCAGTACTGCATTAACACTGATATGGAGGTATTGTGTTTGTGTGGTGCTGGTATGAGTGGATCAGACCCAGTACAGTAGTGCTGCAGGACCATCATCCTGTATGCAGCATCCCGTAATCACTGATGAAGGATTAGAGGATGGAGAACACACACTGTGAGGAAACCGATAGAGACCTACTGTCTCTGATTCTACATCCACACAGTGGAGCAATAAGGTGGATGTGGGTAATAGAGTGTACAGTGAGTGGATACAGGTTTTAAACTCCAGCAGGACAACACACACTAACATACCACCCCAATGCCAGTGTGAATGCAGTACTGAGAATCATCCACCACCCTAATAATACCAGCTACTTGTGAGGTCCAGAAGTAGTGCATGTATCCTTTGACCTTCTCTCTGTCTCTGTTTCTGTCTGTAGGTGAGAAGATGACCCTGAGTATCTCAGTGTTGTTGTCTCTGACCGTGTTCCTGCTGGTGATAGTCGAGTTGATCCCCTCCACCTCCAGCGCCGTTCCACTCATCGGCAAATACATGCTCTTCACTATGATCCTGGTCATCACCTCCATCATAATCACCGTCATCGTCATCAACATCCACCACCGCTCACCCAGCACACACGTCATGCCTTCCTGGGTCCGAAAGGTTCGTACGACAGGCTGAGAGAGCTGAGAATCAAAAGAGCTCAGATTGAGACTGAACTGAAGTGTTCAGAGAGCAAACTACACTCACCGGCCGCGTTATTAGATACACCACCTCAATCACAAATATGGTTATATTAATTGATATGATGAAGTAATCACCATAGCAATTATTATAATCATGTTTGTTTCTAGGGGCACGGTGGCTTAGTGGTTAGCAAGTTCGCCTCTCAGTGCTAGGGATTCCCAGTCGAATCCCAATCTGGGTGGAGTTTCCATGTTCTCCCCATGTCCGTGTGGGTTTCCTCTGGGTTCTCCGGTTTCCTCCCACAGTCTAAAAACATGAATCAATGTGAATTGAGTTCTCCATATAGTGTCTGTGTGAGTGAGTGTGTGCCCAGCAATGGATTGGCGCCCTGTCCTGGGTGTATCTGCCCAGCGCCCAAAAGATTCTCCCCTGGATGGGCATGGGGTGACCCTCCCTGTGACCCTAATATAGGATATAGCTCCTCTGATCAACTAGATGGATTTTGTAGTTTTATTTTTTTCTTTGTCTGTTTCGTTACATACTATGTTTTTTACTACTACTATTTATCAGATGGATCAGATGCAGCAGTGTTGTGATCACAGATGAAGGATTAGAGGGTAAAGAACACAAACAGTGAAGTAACCAATGACCTCGTGTCTCTGATTCTACATCCACAAGGTGGAGCAATAAGGTGGATGTGGATAGTATACAGTGAATGGATACAGGGTTTAAAAGTCAGCAGTACAACTCACACTAACACACCACCTACAGTACTGAAAATCATCCACCACCCTAATATTACCTGCTCAGTGGGTCCTGATCATCAGAAAACAGAGTAAAGAGGACCAACAGAGTACATAGCAAACCAGATGGGTGTGGTAGCTCAGTGGGTAGGGCATTGGGTTATCAAGCTGAAGGTTAGCGGTTCAAATCCCAGGTCATTGAGCAAGGCCCTTAATTCTCATTGCTCCAGGGATGTTGTGATTAACCCTGAGCTCACCTTGTAAGTCGCTTTGGATAAAACCATCTGCTAAATGACCAAATGCAGATGGACTACAGAATGTAATTGTAGAACTACAAAGTCTATCATGATCAGTGGAGCCGATACATCCATCCATCCATCCATCCATCATCTTCCGGGGGGTTCCCCATGCCCATCCAGGGGAGAACGTCTCGGAAGCCGGGCAGGTACACCCAGGACGGGGCACCAATCCATCGCTGGGCACACACTCACTCACACAGACACACTCTATATGGGGCAATTTGGAGAATTCAATTGACCTTGATCCATGTTTTTGGACTGTGGGAGGAAACCGGAGAACCCAGAGAAAACCCACACGGACACAGGGAGAACATGGAAACTCCACCCAGATTGGGATTCAAAGCTGGTATCCCTAGCGCTGAGAGGAGAACGTGGTAACCACTAAGCCACCGTGCCGCCCGGAGCTGATACATTCATTCATTCATTCATTATCTCCCGCTTATCCTCTATTAGGGTCGCGGTGGGGTTCCCCATGCCCATCCAGGGGAGAACGTCTCAGGCGCTGGGCAGATAGACACAGGACAGGGCGCCAATCCATCGCTGGGCATACACTCACTCACACAAACACACTCTAAACTGGGCAATTTTTGAGAATTCAATTAACTTGATCCATGTTTTTGGACTGTGGGAGGAAACCGGAGAACCCGGAGGAAACCCACGCAGACACGGGGAGAACATGGAAACTCCACCCAGATGGGGATTCGAACCGGGAATCCCTAGCGCTGAGAGGCAAACGTGCTAACCACTAAGCCACCGTGCCGCCCTGGAGCTGATACAATAGACAGTAAATGAAAAACATGGAGGTGTATCTAATAAAGTGGCCACTGAGTGGATATAACATGCTGTTGACTGGGCTGAAACATATAAAAATATGTCATGCATCTTCTTTATCTTTCTGTGCTACAGATCTTCATCGATACCATTCCAAACTTTATGTTCTTCTCCTCCATGAAACGACCGTCCCAAGAGATCCGGGAACGCATCCATCCTGCTGACTTCGACATCTCCGAGATCTCGGGCAAACCAGTGCCCACCTCCATCACATTCCAGTCGTCAATTGTCAAAAACCCTGATGTGCGCAGCGCCATTGAGGGAGTCAAATACATCGCTGACACCATGAGGGGCGATGAAGAGTCCAACAACGTGAGCTTATGTTTATTTTCTTACTTTAGACCTTCAGATGTCTGAGTCATGTTATCTTTTTGTCATTGCCCTCATGTTGGTTATGTCCATATTGATGTTCTGGGTTTAAGCAGGATAATTAATCTGATCTCATCTCATCTAATTATCTTCTGCCTAATCCTATACTAGGGACTAGGGTCGGGGGAATTCCACATGCCTATACAGGGAAGATCCTAGGCACTGGGTAGATACACCCAAGACAGAGCACAAACACACTATATAGGGGCAACTCTATTATCTATATAGAGCAATCAATTCACCTTAAATCCATGTTTTTGGACTGTGGAAAAGCATAGACTCTCCATCCAGATCGGGATTCGAATCTGGATCCCTAGCGCTGAGAAAAGAACATAACCACTACGCCACTCAGGATAATTAATTACCTTCATTATGTTCTGTGGTGGACATAACGGTGGCTTAGTGCTTAGCATGTTCTCCTCTCAGCGCAAAAGATTCCAGGTTGAAATCCCAATCTGGGTGGAGTTTCCATGTTCTCCCCATGTTCACGTGGGTTTCCTCTGGGTTCTCCAGTTTCCTCTCACAGTCCAAAAACATGGATCAAGGTCAATTGAATTCTCCAAATTGCCCCATATAGAGTGTGTCTGTGTGTGTGAGTGTGTGCCCAGCGATAGATTGGTGTCCTGTCCTGGGTGTATCTGCCCAGCGCCCGAAACGTTCTCCCCTAGATGGGCATGGGGAACCCCCCCGCAACCCTAATAGAGGATAAAGCGGAATATATTGGATGGATGGATGGATGGATGGATGTTCTGTGGCATTTTCCTCTGTGTTACAGTTCTCTGAATACTTTAGCGTTTATTTTTAAGGAAGAAAAAACAGGAAACAAATCCAGATTAACACTTTTAGTTATCTAGTGTGATATTTGTGTGTTATCCATCCATCCATTATCTTCCGCTTTATCCACTATTAGGATCGCGGTTCCCCATACCCATCCAGGGGAGAACATTTCGGGCGCTGGGCAGATACACCCAGGACAGGACGCCAATCTATCGCTGGGCACACACTCACTTACCCAGACACATTCTATATGGGGCAATTTGGAGAATTCAATTGACCTTGATCCATGTTTTTCGGACTGTGGGAGGAAACCGGAGAAGCCGGAGGAAACCCACCTGGACACGGGGAGAACATGAAAATTCCACCCAGATTGGGATTCGAACTGGGAATCCCTAGCACTGAGATGAGAACATGCTAACCACTAAGCCGGCACGGTGAAGCCCTGTGTGTTATTATATGTATTATTGTTTTAATATTTTTTATATTATATTTTCGTTCTCACTTATAAGAAGTGGATTTGACTCTCTCCTCTCTCTGCTCTTTCTAATTATCCACACGTTACTGTTTTCTCCTCTTAGGCTGCAGAGGAGTGGAAGTTTGTGGCCATGGTGCTGGATCACATTCTGCTCTGCTTGTTCATGGCTGTATGTATCATCGGGACACTAAGTGTGTTTGCTGGACGCCTTATCGAACTCAACATGCTGTAAGACACATTGGATACCTCGAGTCTAACCCGGGACCTAGTTAACGCCCGTCCTCATCAGTCTCGGTGAATTAAACAATGAGGCGTCTTTTTGGAGAAATTACAATGAGGTCGAGTTGCAAAATATTTCCTAGATTTATATACATTACCAGAGTGGATCAGACTTTCAATTCACTGCTAGCCACTTTGTACAAGTCGGATTCTTACTGATTATCTAGAGCGAGAAAGAACATGGCATGGCATGCCTTGTTATGATTATTGTCCTAGAAATAATCACGATTATATGACTATTATGCAATAATAATTACCAAACAACTATCAAAAAAAGTGACAGATATCACTGGAGCAGTGCATAGTTTCTTATGTTTGTTATTTATTAAATGTACACATGAAAAACATTTTTGTTATTGAAATAACAACCAGGGCTTTTGCTGAATATTAACATTCATTCATTATCTTCTGCTTTATCCTCTATTAGGGTCGCGGTGGGGTTCCCCATGCCCATCCAGGGGAGAACGTCTCGGGCGCTGGGCAGATAGACCCAGGACAGGGCGCCAATCCATCGCTGGGCACACACTCACACAGACACACTCTATATGGGGCAATTTTGAGAATTCAATTGACTTGATCCATGTTTTTGGACTGTGGGAGGAAACGGAGAACCCAGAGGAAACCCACGCAGACACGGGGAGAACATGGAAACTCCACCCAGATGGGGATTCGAACCGGGAATCCCTAGCGCTGAGAGGCGAACGTGCTAACCACTAAGCCACCGTGCCGAATATTAACATAAACTATCAAATAATTTTGTAATTAAAAAAAAATAATAATAATTAAACGTACATATTCAGATCCATTCAGGTTTGCTTTGATTAACAGTTCAGACTTTTATCCATCAATTATCTTCCGCTTAATCTTCTGCTGGCGGCACGGTGGCTTAGTGGTTAGCACATTCGCCTCTCAGCGCTAGGGATTCCCGGTTCGAATCCCCATCTGGGTGGAGTTTCCATGTTCTCCCCGTGTCTGCGTGGGTTTCCTCCGGGTTCTCCGGTTTCTTCCCACAGTCCAAAAACATGGATCAAGTTAATTGAATTCTCAAAATTGCCCACTTTAGAGTGTGTATGTGTGAGTGAGTGTGTGCCCAGCGATGGATTGGCGCACTGTCCTGGGTCTATCTGCCCAGCGCCCGAGACGTTCTCCCCTGGATGGGCATGGGGAACCCCACCGCAACCCTAATAGAGGATAAGCGGAAGATAATGGATGGATGGATGGATGGATTAATCTTCTGCTAGGTTCGTGGGAGGGAGGGGGGTTCTCCATGCCCATTTAGAGGAAAATCTTTCACATACTGTGCAGATACACCCAGGGCAGTCATCAATTTATCACTGGGCACACACTTACTCGCCCAGACATACACACTTTATAGGGGCGATTTTTAGCCAGTTTACTCTAAATACATGTTTTTTGACTGTGGGAGGAAATTGGAGAATCTGGAGAAAACCCACAGGGACACATGGAGAACATGTGGAGAACCCAGTGCTGATAGGCAAACGTGCTAACCACAAAAACTTCTAAAATGTGTGAAAAGTTATTCGAAAAGTTCTAAGTCCGTTTTTCCCTCTGAGGATCCTCGCAAGGTGCAGATGATTCTGGGATCCTGTAAGGTTCTGTTTTAAATAGGGGCTTTTCCATCTTTTCCTTTTTTCCTGGGTAAGATTCCAAGCTCTTAAATGCTGGAGCTCATTGTTTATTGGAATTGACTTGAATAAATTGCATGCAGTGTATTTTAAGAAGCAAGAGTTCAGCTAAGGACAGCGGAGAGATTTCGGCGTGTAACTCTGTACAGATATTACCATGTATGCCAACTCCACTCTGAACCTTTCTCCCACACATCCTGAGCTTTATTTCTTTACCTTCTGCTGTTTGGTTGAGATGCAGCATACAGAATGTTTCTGTTTAGACCAATCCAATTTATTGCTCGACTGACCTTGTTGTTTATATTGTATTATTCTATTGTTTTTAATGCAGTGCCATCTTTGTGAGGATCAGATTTGTTGGTTAATAAAGTAACAGTTAACTTGTTTTCTTACATACAAGTGTTTGTGCAAAGTGCTTGATGAGTCATGTTCTGTTAAACACCATTGCTTCAGATATAATATGATGAAATTGGACATATTAATAACAAACCAGCTTTAAATATGATTGATTTTCCTGCAGACCTCCAGATCCACTGCATCAGACTTCAGTTAGTCACATGTGAAGTTGGTGTAAACTCATTCATTCATTATCCTCCACTTTATCCTATATTAGGGTCACGGGGGGGGGGTTACCCATGTCCATCCAGGGGAGAACATTTCGGGCGCTGGGCAGATACACCCAGGACAGGGCGCCAATCCATCGCTGGGCACACACTCACTCACACAGACACACTCTATATGGAGCAATTTGGAGAACTCGCACTCCGTGGCGTCCACCACTGCAAAATGGTGGAATGCTCTTCCCAAATCTGTCCGTAAGGCAGAATCACTGAACAGTTTTAAATAATTACTGAAGACACATCTCTTTGTCAAATATCTGTTGTAAAAAATAAAATAAAATAAATAAAAAAAAGGGGGGGGGGGTGCCGCGGCATCGAATAACATTCAGCTTTGATGAATTTACAGTATAGTTGGTTTTCTTCATAGCTTCTGACTTGTGGTGTTCTCATTTGTAAGTCGCTTTGGATAAAAGCGTCTGCTAAATGACTAAATGTAAATGTAAATGTAACTCAATTGACTTGATCCATGTTTTCGGACTGTGGGAGGAAACCGAAGAACCCGGAGGAAACCCACGCGGACATGTGGAGAACATGGAAACTCCACCCAGATAGGGATTCAAACCGGGAATCCCTAGCGCTGAGAGGCAAACGTGCTAACCACTAAGCCACCGTGTCAGCCCCTTGGTGTAAACTGTATAGACAAATATATTCAGACAACAAAAGGATATTTCAACTCAGTCCATTTTAGTTTACAGCTAAAACAGCTTTCACTCATTCAGCCAGAAGAGCTTTTGTAAAATCAGACACTGAGACATAACTGCCCAGACACTGCCCAGACACTGAGACATAACTCACTTCAGGTTTCAAAAGCCCATGATCGTTCTCCCTGCAGCATGAGCTGTTCCAGCTTATAACGGCTGCATGCATTCATCAGCGTCGCTGCCAGCTAGTGCGTAAATGACCTTTTCTTAACGTACATTAACATCTGTTTAACACTTTTTTCCACCATGCTGTACCCCTGCCACACTCACCCAACCATGTGTGAAGCACAGTCATGCTGGAACAAAAAAGGGGCCTTCCCCACAATGCAGGGCGGCATGGTGACATAGTAGTTAGCATGTTTCCCTGGCGTTCCAGGTTTCAATCCAGAGCTGGGTGTTTTTTCCATGTTCCTCTATCCAGTTCCTATCCATTTTTGTTTTCCAGGTTCTCCGGTTTCCTCCCACAGTGCAAAAACTTGGATTATAGGTAAACTGGCTGCTCTAAATTGCCCCTATATTATGAGTGTGAGTGAGTGTGTGCCCAGCAATTGATTGGCATCCTGTACTGTTTATGCCGCTATAGCTGCTCAGTGCCCAAAATGTTCTCCCATGGATGGGCAAGGAGAACCGCAACTTGACCCTAGTAGAGGATAAAGCAAAAGATAATGTGACTGAAAAGCTGAGAAGTTGAAAGTATATAGTTACCAATGAGACTGAATGAAACTGTGTAAAATCTTGTATCCTTATTAATAAAAAAATCTTCTGATCAATGTGTAACTTAGCGATTCCAGGAGCATAGTTAGCACATTTTCTTATTTTCTTAAATCATTTTTAAACAGGGCGGCACGGTGGCTTAGTGGTTAGCATGTTCGCCTCTCAGTGCTAGGGATTCCCGGTTCGAATCCCCATCTGGGTGGAGTTTCCATGTTCTCCCCGTG
>JAFMOD010001157.1:166523-232796 GCA_019802435.1 Corydoras maculifer
GTGTGTGTCTGTGTGAGTGAGTGTGTGTCCAGCGATGGATTGGCGCCCTGTCCTGGGTGTATCTGCCCAGCGCCCGAGACATTCTCCCCTGGATGGGCATGGGGAACCCCACCGCGACCCTAATAGAGGATAATGCGGAAGATAATGGATAAAGGCGACACGGTGGCTTAGTGGTTAGCACGTTCGCCTCTCAGCATTGGGGATTCCCGGTTCGAATCCCCATCTGGGTGGAGTTTCCATGTTCTCCCCGTGCCCGCGTGGGTTTCCTCCGGGTTCTCCGGTTTCCTCCCACAGTCCAAAAACATGGATCAAGTCAATTGAGTTCTCCAAATTGCCCCATATAGAGTGTGTATGTGTGTGTCTGTGTGAGTGTGTGCCCAGCGATGGATTGGCGCCCTGTCCTGGGTGTTTCTGCCCAGCGCCCGAGACATTCTCCCCTGGATGGGCACTTAGAACCCCCCAAGACCCTAGTAGAGGATAAAGCGGAAGATAATAGATGGATGGATGAAACAGAGTGGTCTAAGAAAAGTTCTCTGGGACGATTGGAGGGCTTGAGGGCGAGATTGTGGAAACGTAGCAAGGGCGGAAACGCTGAGAAGCTTGTCTGTGTGTGTGTGTGTGTGTGTGTGTGTGTGTAGGAGTGGCTCCATACAGCCGCTACTTGTGTGGATGGCAGGCGCGTCTCCTGGACGCTGCCGCCGCTCATATTCCGTGAGATTTTCCGGCGGTGAAGGGAAAACGGTAACCTTTCGGCGGGTAAGTGACACACAACCCCCTAATCCTACCGCTTTTTGGACCAAAACATTGATCCTGTTTAGTGCAGACGGACAGAAACGCCTTTCGACGCTCTTTCGGTGAATGTGTTTTGCATTTGACTCTTAAACAGCAGTTTGGATGATGCAAACTTCGGCTTTTCTGACTTCCATAGCTGTCAGTCTGTTGCTCGCTTTAAACGCTGCCATGCCCTGAAATCCCGCTTTAAATCCCGAAGAGGCTTTTTAAAGCCTCCTTTTAAGGCTTTACAATAATCTCATTATATTGTAAGCAAAGACACACATTGTTTACTTTGCCGCTCAGTCCTTGGATGAGGTCTTCATCACGCGCATGCGTGTTTGGCATCAGCCCCTTACTGTTAAGTCACCGTTGCCTGAGGAATTTACTTTAACGGTTTTAAAGCCGTGTTACGAGTTTTCCCACACCAAATAAACACTTTTGTCTAATTTTTTGGGCCTTTTACATCACAAATATATTAAATATATGAGCATAAGTATGCATACTCACGTTTATGTGCTTGAACTTAGACACAGCTATGTCGTTTGTTAGTATTACATCGTTTAGAGTTTAGTTCTTTAGGATTTTAGCAGGTTTATGGACCTTTATGTGTTTTAGAACGACAAATGATATTCATTCCTCCAGGTTAGTATGTAAAGGGTTTTGTAATTCGTAATTTCAAGCTCATCCATCCACCCATCCATTCATTATCTTCTGCTTTATCCTATATCAGGGTCGCGGTGGGGGGGATTCAGGGGAGAACGTTTAGGGTGCTGGGCAGATACACCCAGGACAGGGCGCCAATCTATCGCTGGGCACACACTCACTCACACAAACACACACACAAACACACTCTATATGGGGCAATTTGGAGAACTCAATTGACTTGATCCATGTTTTTGGACTGTGGGAGGAAAACGGTGAACCCGGAGGAAACCCACGCGGACACGGGGAGAACATGGAAACTCCACCCAGATGGGGATTCGAACTGGGAATCCCTAGCGCTGAAGGGAGAACGTGCTAACCACCAAGCCACCGTGCCGCCCTAATTTTAAGATCGGTGTATCTTAAGTAAGCTGGTGAATTGGAATGCAGATTCATTCCAGGCTTCCTCATCCAAGGGTTTCTGGATTAAATTTCTCCTAAACTCACTCCAAAATGTGGATGGCATTCTAATTGGGCGTTTTGGACATTAAATATGTTAGGTTCCTTTATAATGGAATATGTATGTGGGTCTCATTGGTTTTGATGACTAGGGGATTGTGGGTTACTGTGACTGACCCTGGTTTGATTAATGTAGACTTAACACTTTGGGCATTGAGGTTAGAGGGTTTTCGTTTGGGTGCTTCTGCAAAAATGGACGTTCTAATAAAGGCTTGTGTTGAATGCCATTTAAAACGGAGGAACTTGTGGTTCTCCAGGCAATAAACACCTTTATAATAACATACACTTCCCTTTCTGGCTTTGTAAGCCACAGCAAACTCTTTTGTGTTTATATAGCATGACCTGGATCTTTCACATCTTTAGATTTAAAGACCTGAACGTGCAGCGGCATTAGAGTTTCACAACACCAGGTTGTACCTATATAATGCAGGATGTTGAAGCATATGGTGTGTTAAGCATGTGGTGTTCCTGAGTGGCATTCTCATGTGTTTCATGGTCAAACTGGAAAAGTTCATGACCCAACTGTACGTTTTAATCTTTGCGTGAACTGCCCAAGCTCAAGTGCACCTTCTGAATTGGGCGGCTCAGAGGAAGTGTGACCGTTTTAGAGAGGAAGTGGAAAAGAGCAGCATTGAAAGAAAAGAGCTAGAGGGAGCGCAAGAGAGAGAGAAGAGTCATTCTTTCCTGTTTCCTGGCCCGTTCTCGGCTGACGGCGCACTTGCTGAGCTGCTTCATATGCGATGCGTTACACCAACACCCAGCAGATTCACTCTTCAGCAGGATGACCGTGTGAATGAGGGTTAGAATCTACCGTGTCTCACTGGGTGGTCCTGATTCGGGTAAGGCTGGATGTTTGGGGTCACTTCTTGTGTGTCAGCTCTTGATGGGGTGAGGTGGAGTATTAGTAACAGTGTAACAGTGACCAAAGTAATGTTCCTAAACGTTGGTTTGATGGAGTACTGACTTTTGGGGCTCTTGTTTTTATGAATAATATATTTCAATAGAAATAATATATCTTTTCTAAATCAATTTCTAAAAACTTACTGAATAATCAATGGGGGGATTAAATATGCAAATATATTTAATTGATTTTGTTGCTGGCACGGTGGCTTAGTGGTTAGCACGTTCGCCTCTCAGCGCTAGGGATTCCTGGTTCGAATCCCCATCTGGGTGGAGTTTCCATGTTCTCCCCGTGTCTGCGTGGGTTTCCTCCGGGTTCTTCGGTTTCCTCCCACAGTCCAAAAACATGGAACAAGTCAATTGAGTTCTCCAAATTGCCCCATATAGAGTATGCGTGCGTGCGTGTCTGTGTGAGTGAGTGAGTGCCCAGCGATGGATTGGCGCCCTGTCCTGGGTGTATCTGCCCAGCGCCCGAGACGTTCTCCCCTGGATGGGCATGGGGAACCCCCCGCAACCCTAATAGAGGATAAAGCAGAAGATAATGAATAAATGAATGATTTTGTTGCTCTAATTGGTTGTATTTCTTTAACTCTTTGACAGTAAACCTTATACAGTGTTACTACGAATTACATCTTCAGTTGCTAATGTGACATCCCTTTCTAAGTTGGTCAGACATTTGCAGCTTTTATTCTATTGGAAAGGCTTTCCACAAGATTTTGAAGTGTGTCTATTTGATTGAGCGTTTGGTTTGATTATTCTCCTAAATAATTGATGACTGATGTTGGAGCAGAGGTACCTGAATGTGATTAAGGGCATGTCTTTTTTAACTGGGGAACTGTTTTGTTCCACTGTTCTTAAAGGAGTCTGATTTTATACCCAGCAGCATTGTGGCTTAGCAGTCTTTCAGCAGAGAATACACCCAAGACAGGGTACCAATCCATCACTGAGCTTACATAGACAGAAACTCTATATAGGGACGGTTTACATAGGGGCAATTTAGAGCAGCCAAATCACTTTGAATACATATTTTTGGTCTGTGGGAGGAACCCGGAGCAAACTCATGCAGCCACATGTCTGCTAAATAACCAAATGTAAGAATACACCCAAGACAGGGTACCAATCCATCACTGAGCTCACATAGACAGAAACACTATATAGGGACGATTTACATAGGGGCAATTTAGAGCAGCCAAATCACTTTGAATACATATTTTTGGTCTGTGGGAGGAACCCGGAGCAAACTCATGCAGCCGCATGTCTGCTAAATAACCAAATGTAAATGGAATGGAATGCACTTTGGGCACCAACTGAGCCCGAGGAAAGTGCTGTGAAGCAAAATCCTTTTGGTTTGTCAACAGAAGCTCGTCATGAATGAATTATTAAGACTTCGCGGAACTGTGTTGAGTCGTAGGAAGGCGGTATGACATCACCTCAAAGCTAATCGTCATCATGGCTTAATCAGTGTGACCCAGATCTAATGAGGAATTAGGGAACGTGATGTCGAAATGTAAATGATGTCACCTTTTGGGTGGTGCAGTTTCAGGTGCGGGCTATTCCCTGAGTTTAAATGCGTTTCACAAATGGCAGATGTGAAAACAATTTAATGATGCTTATGAGAATGATCTTAGTCGGCTATTCTTGCACTTCCTCGTTGCGTTAGGGACATGATGTCTTGGTTTGGCTTCAGAGAAACAACCGCAGAATTCTTATTGCTTGGGAAAACTGAAAGAAGTACATGTTTAGGATATTTTAGTGAAGTTGTGTGGTTTCCTGCTAATGCTGTGACCTCCACACTTTGGTGGATGGGCTTTCCACAAGCTTACACAAGATTGTCCTTCACAATTAACCTGTCCGGGCAGTGAAACACACACATACACATATACACTGAGTAAAGTAAGCACACGTGTCCAGAGTGGTGGACAGCCCTGTACACAGTGTTTGGTGATCAATTGAGTTACACATTACACCTAGAGAAGCTTTAATGAGAACTCATTATTAGCGTCCACCCCTCAGCAGCGAAACCATTTTGTACTTTTATAGGACATGTGAGCCTATAAGCATTTGCAAAGTCAGACACTGATGTTGGACGCCATTCTCTTTCATCCCAAAGGTGTTAGATGGGATTGAGGTCAGAAATCTGTGTGGGTCAGTCAAGTCCCTCCACATTAAACTCTGCTAGCTATGGAGTTTGAATTTGTATTGTGCACTGGGGCTGGAAAAGAAAAGGGCCTTCCCCAAACTGTTTTCACAGAGTTAAAATCACATGATTTGTCTGCAAACTTCTTTATGAAAAACAAACCAATGGCGATGTTTCCACAAGGGTGACGGGATTTTAGCATCTACTGCGTTTCAGCATGGAGCTGGATTTATGGATTAGAGAGTAATCTCTGGGATTGACTCAGGTGTAATACTGAGGACTGATCATCACACAGCTTAAATATTACAGCAGGGTCTCTGTGGTGCAACTGCATCAGCTTGAGCAAACAAATAAGCTCTGGTGTTGACCAATCAGAAAAGGGAGGGGGCTGGATACTTTTAAGGTTTGATGGTTATAGAGTTTATATGATTTTTCTTTTTTTTTCACACTTTTCATATATTTTTATGATGTCCTGCTATAATACTACTACTGGAATCTAAAATTTCGCTGACGGAACCCACCCAAGGGCATTATATTTATTCATTCATTCATTATCCACTAAACCACCGTGCCGCCCTCATCATTCATTCATTCATTTATTCATTATCTTCCGCTTTATCCTATATTAGGGTCGCTGTGGGGTTCCCCATGCCCATCCAGGGGAGAACGTTTCGGGCGCTGGGCAGAGGCACCAATCTATCTCTGGGCACACACTCACTCACCCATACACACTCTATTTGGGGCAATTTGGAGAACTCAGTTGACTTGATCCATGTTTTTGGACCGTGGGAGGAAACCGGAGAACCCGGAGGAAACCCACGCAGACACGGGGAGAACATGGAAACTCCACCCAGATGGGGATTCGAACCGGGAATCCCTAGTGCTGAGAGGTGAACATACTAATTAAGCCACCGTGCCGCCTCGCCCTCATCATATTTAATTATGATCAAATTTATTGTAATCTAAAAAACATTGTTAAAAAATAGCTTTCTACAAATTTTGTAGTGAGTCTATGCGTATTTTGTTCCATTAATCTGGAAGAGCATTAATGAGGTCAGACACTGTTAGATGAGAGGAACTGACTCACAATCTCTGTTCTCTGCGGACTCTTAGTTGGAGTCTTAGTGGATCAGTCAAGTTCTCCCACGTCGAACTTACCCAACTTTTTCTTCATGGACCTTGCTTTGGGCACTGAAGCTCAGTCATGCTGAAACAGAAAGGGGTCTTCCCCAAACTGTTACCACGAAGCTGCATAGAATTGTCCTAGTAAACTGAAACTAAATAACTAAGAGGCGGCACGGTGGCTTGGTGGTTAGCACGTTCGCCTCTCAGCGCTAGGGATTCCTGGTTCGAATCCCATCTGGGTGGAGTTTCCATGTTCACTCCCGTGTTCGCGTGGGTTTCTTCCGGGTTCTCCGGTTTGCTCCCACAATCCAAAAACATGGATCAAGTCAATTGAGTTCTCCAAATTGCCCCATATAGATTGTGTCCGTGTGAGTGAGTGTGTGCCCAGTGATGGATTGGCGCCCTGTCCTGGGTGTATCTGCCCAGCGCCCGAAACGTTCTCCCCTGGATGGGCATGGGGAACCCTAATAGATGATAAAGCGGGAGATAATAAATGAATAACTAAGCATCCTCTTTTTGAAACCAGTACTAAATTAACTAAAACTAAACCGCAGAAGTCCCCTTGATTTTGAGACTGGTGAATTTTGGCATCATCGTGATGGAATTCCGGCTGGTGAGAGGTTTAAGGGTTTGGTGACTCCTAGCCGGAATCGGGAGCCTTGAGGTTTTACCTCATTGTGTCTGTGGCTTACTGTGGCTTTTACACCTCGCTAAGCTCACAGGCAGCTTCATTACACCCTTAAATGTTTGAAATCTCTTAATTGGCCTCTTAATGGATTAAACAATGGACCTGTTGTTTTACTCTCAGTAATATCAGCAGATGTATGGTTCCTCTTAGGTTCCTCTGAATTTTCCCGTGACTAAGGGAATTTAGCCTCTGTGTCACCTCATATTTATAACTCAGTGAAACAGGAAGTGAAGGTTGCTCAAGAGGTTCTGAATGTTCCTTTGAAAATTTTTAATATAAACAAAAACCTGCTTCAGTACTCTTTATTGAAACATCTGAGCAAATCGGGGTTTCCAAAGAGCTGAGACCGGAAAGGTCTAGGACTAAACAAATACATCTCAGTACTAATGAGGTTAATTGGTGACACCTCAATTAACACTCCCCTCCAACCCTTTGGATTTTGGGACACCTTACCATCGCGTGAAACAGTGCGGCAGCTCTGACTTTGGAAACGCTTGTCTCACTGCCATCTATCTCCATCTCCGTGCCACGCGGCGCTTGCGACACCGGAACAAAAACAAACCTTAATCCAAACCTCCTAAAGCACACACTGTCCGTCCTTCTCCTGTTCCCCGAACTCAGCAGAACTGTGTTTACTCTCCCTGTGCGAGGCTTTCTGGCATCAAGACTGAGGAGATTCTACCACGTGTTTCTTTATAAGCTAGATCCAAACCCCCTCCACCCCCAGACTTCCAGCAAGAGGAGCTTTCACTCTATGCAAAAGAAATTCCATGAAGTGCCTGAATCTCGTGGCGTTTGTGCGGCAGTCCATGTGTCCGTGAGACGTCTGCGATTTCAACCCTGAAGTGTTCGGTGGGGTTCGGGTCAGTGCTCGAACCCTGGCTGTGTTTTAGCATTCTATGTACTGTATCCTGCACCAGTATGTAGTATATTTTAAATCCATTATCCTCCTTATATCTGATACTAGAGCGGCATATGGTGGCTTAGTGGTTAGCATGTTCTCCTCTCAGCGCTAGGGATTCCCGGTTCGAATCCCCATATGGGTGGATTTTCCATGTTCTCCCCGTGTCCGCGTAGTTTTCCTCTGGGTTCTCTGGTTTCCTCCCACAGTCATTTAAATTCTCCAACTTGCCCCACATAGAGTGTGTGTGTGAGTGTGTGCCCAGCGATAGATTGGAGCCCTGTCCTGGGTCTATCTGCCTAGCGCCCAAAACGTTCTCCCCTGGATGGGCATGGGGAACCCGCACGTGACCCTAATGGAGGATAAAGCAGAAGATAATGGATGGATGGATATCTGATACTAGGGTCATGGGGGTGTTTTGGGGTGCTGGGCAGATCACTCAGTACTGGGTGCCAATCCATCACCGGACACACACTCACTCACACACAATCAATATAGGGTGAAACTTGGAAACTTCACCCAGATCAGGATCTCCCACGCTGTGAGACGAATATGCAGCCACCGTGAAAAAATTTAAGTTCCATAGTTTTATAACATGGCTGTAAAGCGAAAAATTGCCCGGCATTGAATAGGACGAATGGAACGGCTTCCACCAGCCCTTAACTCGTCCATAAAAGTACAAACCCGTGTGTGATACAGACCGGCAGCAGGAAGCAGTCCCGCTTCCCATCATATTTGCAGTATGGCGTAGAAGTTTTGCCGTGGTCAGCACATGGCAGAAGCTCAAACAGAAGAAGGCAGCATGTCAGGCAGAAAAGAGGAAGAGAAATGTAAATGATGAAGCTGGATGTAGTAAACGACGGAGCTGAGCTGAGCAGCAGCTCGTGTGTCAGTGAGCCCGATCACGTTGTGACCTGCGGAATGGAGAACGAGAAGCAAGAGGTATATCTGCTCTATTGCTTCCTGTTTATGGTAGGGGCCGGATGCTACCAACAAGAGGTCTGCATGTCGAGAGACACTGTGGGCGGGTGGGGGGGGATGTTATGTCACAACTGGGGCTTGCATATACATTTCCGAGGGATTTAGGTGTTTATAATTAAACCAATAACATGCAGTGCAACTCAACATGTGTGAACATCCTGTTTTATTATCATCACTCCACCAAAATACCTCATTATCATTCTCATCTCACATGTACCGTTTATATACATTTCATATGCTGCTATATTTATATTCTATATTTATATCTATTGTCTACTACTTTTTATATATACTGTGTGTGTATTTGTGTGTGTGTGTGTGTGTATATATATATAATATATATACCTATATATATGCAGTGTATATATATATATATATATATATATATATATATATATATATATATATATATATATATATATATATTCTTAAATTTATTTTATATACTGTATATACATATATTTATAGTTAAAATATTCTATATTATATTTGTAGTTGTATATTATATATGTTATATATATATATATTCATAGTAGTATATCCTATTATATTCCACATATGTATATACTGTATTTTTTTTTTTTCATTGTCATTTTCTTCTTTAAAATTTTAATTTAAATTATAACTTTAAAGTAACAGGTTAATCGGGGTCCTAATATAATATAATTCTTGAATCTTGAGTGAAGGTGTGTATAAACAGAAGGGGGTAAGGGGTGAGGAGCACGAGGCTTACAGAATGGAGTGGATATGGTTATTTTTATGTTTTTGTTTAAAATCAGTCTAACACATTTTAAATTAAGCTCAGCCAGTATGTTTGTCCCTCCATAGTGGACCTCAGATCTCAGTTGCTCTTTTAGAACATCCATTGCTCCGTTAAAGCTCTGTGTACAGAGAAAAAGTTGAAGAAGTGATGTAGAGAAGAGCGATGAGCCATAGATCCTGAGTGTCTTTCACTTTGGTCTTTAGTTTGCACAGCAGTTACAGTGTTGACTCCCCATGCTTTTAAAAACATCTGGATCTGCTCCATACGACAGCTGCCCCTGCGAGTCCATAAACTCTGGATTCCGTAGCCATCTGATACTATTCCCCCATTATATCCTGAGCGCAAATCACATAGAGTGCTATTTTTGTTAAACATTTTTGTGTTCTTCAGAGTTCTGATGTTTCTGCTTCTGTTGCAGATGTTCGACTCCATTTCTCTCTGACTGCTCTGAGGTGATCCTGAGGAGAGACCATGCCGGTTCCCCCTCCACCCCCTCCTCCCCCACCCCCGACTTTGGCTTTGGTAAATAACATGCACACAAATACACCAAGGAACAGCCTTAAAAATAATCTTTTGACCTTGTGACACTATTTGCTTGTCGTGCTCGGTTCCCAGTGTTTCCGTGTTTAGGTCTCGTTGCTGTTTTCATTCCTGATTTAATTACAGAGGTGATGTCACATCAAGAGCGGCACGGTGGCTTAGTGGTTAGCATGTTCTCCTCTCAGTGCTAGGGATTCCCGGTTCAAATCTCAATCTGGGTGGAGTTTCCATGTTCTTTACGTGTCTGCATGGGTTTCCTCCGGGTTCTCCGGTTTCCTCCTACAGCCCAAAAACATGGATCAAGTCAATTGAATTCTCCAAATTGCCCCATATAGAGTGTTTTTGTGTGTGGGAGTGTGTGCCCAGTGATAGATTGGCGCCCTGTCCTGGGTGTATCTGCCCAGCGCCCAAGACGTTCTCCCCTGGATGGGCATGGGGAACCCCACCGCGACCCTAATGGAGGATAAAGTGGAAGATGATGGATGGATGCCACATCAGCACAACATTATCAATAAGCACGGCTGTAAACCTGTATCTGTGCCGATTGTCTTTATCGTCAGGCCAACACGGAGAAGCCTACGCTGAACAAGTCGGAGCAGCAGGGACGAAACGCGTTACTGTCTGACATATCCAAAGGAGCCCGGCTGAAGAAGACTGTAACAAATGATCGCAGTGCACCAGTACTCGATAGTAAGAAGCAGCACAGACACAAATGTATCTATCCATCCATCTATGTCTCTCTCTCTCTCTCTCTCTCTCTCTCTCTCTCTCTCTCTCTCTCTCTCTCACTATCTTTCAATCTAGGTTCTATGTTCATTTATTATCTTCTGCTTAATCCCCTACTGGGGTTTTCCCATGTGAATCAAGGGCAGAACGTTTAGGGCGCTGGGCAGATACACCCAGGACAGGGCGCCAATCTACTAGGCACTCACACATAAACACACTCTATATGGAGTGTGGGTTTCCTCCGGGTTCTCCGTTATTTTCCCACAATCCAAAAACATGGGTTCAAGGTAAATTGATTGCTCTAAATTGCCCTATATAGTGTGAAAGTGTATGTGTCTGTGTGAGTGAGTGTGCCCAGCGTACCCTGTCCTGGGTGTGTCTGCCCAGCGCCTGAAATGTTCCCCCTAGATTAAGTAAATGAATTTATTGAAGATGAATAAATGAATCTCTTTAGGGTTTGAACAAACTGAAGTCGGTCATGTTTTGTGTTGCAAAATGTAAACATCACTTTCTTGCATCCAAGCCTCACCCAAATTAAATATATAAATATTAAGATTATATATAACTGTGCTAAAAAGTTGTAGTAGAAGTTATAAGACCATGAGGGATCTGGAGAGCTGATGTAAGAATTCATTGTATAATACATCATCTCCACT
The DNA here is from genome assembly GCA_019802435.1 of Corydoras maculifer. Classification (NCBI taxonomy): domain Eukaryota; kingdom Metazoa; phylum Chordata; class Actinopteri; order Siluriformes; family Callichthyidae; genus Corydoras; species Corydoras maculifer. Next base: position 177,876 of record JAFMOD010001157.1, read on the forward strand.
TACCATGTAAATGGAGTTTGTAGTTCTACAGTTACAGACTGTCCATCTGTTTCTCTGCTTTGCTAGCTTATTGGTGTAACAGTGATTCCATCCAGTGGGTTGTGATGGTTCACTACACTCACACTTGTTAATGTTATTAAGTTTTTGTTTTCTTCTCACTCCTTGGTTTGTTTTCACAGAGCCCAAGGGTGGAGGAGGAGGAGGTGGTAGTGTTGGCGGTGGAGGAGGTGGAGGTGGAGGTGGGTTTGGAGGTGGAGCACCAGCTGGACTTGGTGGTCTTTTTCAGGATGGTATGCCAAAACTGCGCTCTACTAGAGAAGGTGAGAAGCTAGAACATGGTAAATATTAATCAGCTCATTAACATATACGAACAGACGATTAAATAAAATGACATAACGTGGGGGCGGAACGGTGGCTTAATAGTTAGCACGTTCGCCTCTCAGCGCTAGGGATTCCCGGTTCGAATCCTAATCTGGGTGGAGTCCATGTTCTTCCTGTGTCCGTGTGTCCAGCATTCTCGTTGCCATGGTAACCACAATTGATTTGGCAAGTTTCAAATATTTCTAATTAATTGTGGTTACCCTGGCAACGAAAATGCTGTGTATAATAAATATTTTAAAGGATTTGGAAGGATATCTTTTTTAGAAATAATTTTGTTTGGTTTGTATTCTATAAAAGTGGCTCACGACTTAATGACTATCAGAAAATGTGGGTCTCGGGCTGAGACAGTTGAGAACATGTGATCTAGAACACAGATTACCCCTGTGTACAGTCAGCATCCCCGTTCAGTCCAAAGTCACAACAGTAAAAGGTTTCTGATATTCTGTAATATAAACTTTACTGGAACTTCAGGACGCTTTCTACACCTCAAATTACAGGAGACTTGTCCTCATACTTTATACTTAAACTCTCTGATCATGTGATCAAAACCGCCCATTCCTGCAGATTCCTTCTTTACAACATAAGGAAGATCAGACCTTTCTTGACTCAACATGCTACCCAACTGTTAGTTCAAGCCCTAGTCTTATCCCGGCTTGATTATTGTAATGCGTTACTTGCCGGTATCCCAGCTTTCACAATCAGACCTCTACAACTAATTCAGAACTCTGCAGCCCGACTTATGTTTAACCCGCCCAAGCGAACTCATGTCACGGCACTACTCATTTCTCTCCATTGGCTCCCTGTAGCTGCTCGCATTCAGTACAAGTCACTGACCCTGGCATACAGGACCATTTCTGGATCTGCCCCCTCTTACCATCACTATATCTTTTCAAAATACACTCCGGCTCGTTCACTTCGCTCCAGTGATGATTGCCGCCTGGTGGTTCCACCTCACAGAGGAGCTAATTCTCACTCCGTGGCGTTCACCGCTGCAAAATGGTGGAACCATCTTCCCAACTCTGTCCGTAAGGCAGAATCACTAAGCAGTTTTAAGAAACTACTGAAGATGCATCCTTTTAACAAATACCTGTTTGAAAAAAAAAAAAAATTGAGGTTTGATGATTTTTACAGTATAGTTGGATTTCTTCATAACTTCTGACTTGTGATGTTCTCGTTTGTAAGTCGCTTTGGATGAAAGCGTCTGCTAAATGACTAAATGTAAATGTAATCCCATCTGTTTTGATCTGATAACTTGCCCAGTGATGGATTGGTGCCTGAAACTTTCTCCCCTGGATGGGCATAGGGAACCCCCGCTACGACCCTAGTAGAGGATTAAGTGGAAGATGATGAATAAATGAATGAATATAAATAATGCTTTGATTTTTTAAATCTTTTTTTTTTAGAACCTAGTAGCGCAAGACCTCCCTGCCTGCCTCCTGGAGCCCGAAGTTCTGGTCCCCGACCATTTGGGGGTGCGTCTACCTCCGGGCCCCGTTTCCCTAGCTCCCGTAATGGCCCATCTGACAGCCCACAGTCTCGGATGATCCCTCCACGGCCTGAAACGTCTGGAGGACCTCCACTGCCCTCTTCTAACACCCCACGGCCCTATCAGAGTAGCTTACAGAGTAGAGGGCCGCCTCCTTTGCCTGGGGGACCACGAATATCAAGTTCTGCTCCTGCACCTCCCCCTCTAAATCCACCTGGAAGGCAGGCTGCTCCACCACCTTTACCAGGGGGACGTCCCCAGTCCAGTCCTGTAGGGCCACCTCCAGTGCCTCATTCTGGCCGCCCTCCTTTTCCTCCTGCCCCCAGTCGAGGAGAGGACCGCCCACCGCCGGTGCCACCTGGGAACCGGCCCTCCGTTCCCCTGCCACGTGACAGCCCACCTCCTCCTCCTTCTGCAATCAATAAACCACCACCGCCCCCTTCCGCCTCTCGTGGGCTGGTAAGCTCCGCCCCTCCCTTGCCACCAGGACGACCAACCAAGCCCAACGATGAACATACTCCACGGCTTCCTCAAAGGCATGTCTCGCTTACCTCACATGCCCCATCCCCTCCTCCCACACCAGGACGTTCAGGACCACTTCCTCCTCCTCCCAGTGAGAGGCCACCCCCACTGGGACGGACCACACCTGGGCGAACAGGTGTGGAATTGAATTTGTATGTTTAAAACGTAGATTATTTTTGTGCGATTGGTTTCTTAAAATCTGTGTGATTCTGTTAAGGGCCCCTTCCACCTCCTCCGCCAGTTGGACGACCTGGGGGTGGTAGTGTAAGGTCGAACCCAGCCCCGCCTCCTCCCAACAGAGTCGGCTCGGATCCTCCTCGTGGTGGCAACAGGCCGCCTCTTCCACCAGACAGACCTACGTCTGGAGGACCGCCCCCTCCTCCTCCTCCAATGGGCAATGGGTACCACAGTCAGGGACACATTGCAGGTCTGGTCTCCTTAACAGCTCAACATTGCACTCATTGCATCATACAAAAAGTGATGACTGTGCTGTTCTGCCTGTTTCTGCTCAGATGAGTGGGAAATGCGCTTCAGTTTTCGGCCCGTGTCGGATTTTCCTCCACCAGAACCCTACATTCCATTTCAGAAGACGTATCCAAGCAAATTAGCCAGGAGTGATGGCAGAGGTAACAGTATACACACACATACCATATATATACATAGTGCCCAGTGATAGATTGGCGCCTGTCCTGGGTAAATCTGCCCCCCCCAGCAGAAGATATATATATATATTCCATCCATTCCCGGTTTGAATCCCAATATGGGTGGAGTTTCCATGTTCTCCCTGTGTCCGCATGGTTTTCCTCCAGGTTCTCCAGTTTCCTCCCACAGTCCAAAAACCTGGATCAAGACACTTGAACATAGTGTGAGTGAGTGTGTGCCCAGCAATAGATTGGCGCCCTGTCCTGGGTGTAACTGCCCAGCGCCCGAGACGTTCTCCCCTGGATGGGCATGGGGAATCCCCCCACCGCGACCCTAGTAGAGGATAAAGCGGAAGATAATGGATGGATATATATACCGTCCGTGGCATTCTACTGTAATGAACATAGCTACATGGACCCAAGAGCACTTTGGTAAATCGTTGTCACCTAGTGACCTACTGCTGCATCAGGAGACCCAACTGATAATAATCCACTAATCTAAAATGTCCAACAACCATCATCAGTGTCTTGACAAATGATGACCTATCTCTACTGTTGTATGTGTGTTTCAGGTTCAGGGAAAAAAGAGCGAGGAGCCCCCCCGTTGCCCCCCATCCCCAGATGAAGGAAGTTCTCAGGGATTCTTCAGCTCTGCTTTGGTTGCTTTTTGTTATATTCTCCTAACGTTTACTTTGCATGCAGGCCAGGTCCTGGGCTGAAATTATTATCCTCTAAATTGTTTACCAGTTTTGGAACTTGTTGTTTTAAACTTGACTGAGTTCCTGAACCACCAGACAGTATCGTTCCTACAGAGAGCCCCTGATCATCCCGGAGCATTCTGGATGCAGGTTGTGAGGTGCAGCTGCTGTGGGAGCACCGCTGGTCTGCACCTTCTCACCAGGACCAACGCTGATTTTTTTTGTAAACACCCATCAGTCGTGTTCTTGACCTGCCCCCTATCCTTCACTCAACTTGTACCCTGTTAATGAATTGGTTTCGATTTTGGACGCACCTCGTTTTTCCCGTGCAGATGCTGATGCCAGTCTTGGTGCCTTACAAATAGAGATACACACAATGGAGTAAATGTGTGACATCATCAGGTATCATGTTCATTTAGTTTATCTATGTGGATGCACACAGAGTGAATTATGAGGTACATAATGAGAATCTGGCTTAGGTAGCACTGAAGTCTGATTCCCACCTAATCATCAGAACTTCTAGCCATGGCTTGAGCTCCTGAAGGTCAACATGTTTTGAACATATTTTTGACTAGTTCAGCAGAACAGGCTTCATCTGTGATCACTGGTTCAAATCCCAATGATGTCACATCTGTTGTTGAGCCTTCAGGAGAATAAGATCGAAGGATTTAAGTTGCAGATTAAACAGGATCTAAATTGTGATTTAAATAAATAACTTAGGATATTCTTTCTACATATACACACATGCATAGTGTTTAAATATTCTACAGGCCAACCTTATAACAATGTGCCTTCTAAAATTCTCTATGCTTGATTAAGAAGGTTGGACAAGAGTGTCTGAGGCTTTATAATGTACATTTACTGAGCATTTTATTTAAATTCACTTTTTTATTTCTACTCTTATTGTACTTTCAGCTCTACTGACATTGGAGTTCTTCAGTTACACTCTGTAGTCCATCTGTATCTCTACATCATTAGTCCCTTTTACCCGGTTCGCTGATGATGAGGGACCCACAGAGCAGGTATTATTAAGGTGGTGGATGATTCTCAGTACTACAACACAGCAATATCCATTTCAGCAACAAATAAGGTGGTCGATGATTTTATATCTACACAGTGGAGCACGGAAGTGGATGTGAGTTATATAGTACAGTAAGGGTTTAAAAACTACTTGTACCTGCACAACATGAATTAACACACCACCACCATGCTCCACCATGTAGATATAAAATCATAGACCACCTTATTTGTTGCTAATCAGTTTTGTTGCAGTGTTGCAGAATCATCCACCACCTTAATAACATCCACCACCATCCACCACCTTAATAACATAAATTAACACCACCACCGTGTCAGTCTCACCCCAGTACTGAGAATCATCCACCACCCTAATACCGGTTCTGTGGGGGTCCTGATCATCAGAGAGTACAGGGGATTAACAGAGTATATAGAGTAACAGATGGACTACAGAATGCAATTAGAACTACAAAGTCCATCTACATGGTGGAAATGATGATGAAAGTAGAAATGAAAATATGTATCTAATAAAATAGTCAGTGAGGGTTATTTTTTTCCCTTGTGGTTCTTGTTTGCTTTGTGTAGTTTTTTTTTATATTGTATCATTAAGGCTTTTTGTTGTGACGCCCCCTGCTGTTCTACAGACACAGGCGCATTTATTGATGGACAAAGGAAGCCGTTTTTTTTTTCTTTTTTGGAGTTAAAAATGCTGTATAACTATATATCTTTGCATCTGTTGGGTGTACATCAACTATTGCAAAGTAATGAACAGTTTGGGTTGGAACCGTACCCGATTCAGCATGGTGGTACACTATACCCAAAACAAGGTTCTGTAAATGCCATGCCATTCATGAATCGGTAAAGAAATCACCTGAATTAATCGGTTAAAATACATTTGTGTCATCTTTAGGAAGCGTTTGTGTTCATATTCTCTTGGAAAGGGAGTGCTGTGTTCACAGTTGATGTTCAGATTCATTCTGGGTTATTCGAGTGAGAGGGAGATACATTTTTTTGGAATTCCTACACAAATTTGACTTTGTGCAGGGGGGCTGCTGTCTTGCTGGAACAGGACACAGTCACTCCCACCCCCCACACCAAATGTATGGTGCACAAAACGAGCACTTCTGTTCTAAAAACCCAGCCAAAATTGGTTTTCCACATGATTTGGGTCTTAAAGGCTTAAAGATTTACAGAAATGTGTATGAAGGTCCACCGGGTAAAACAAGAAGTACAGAGGACCTGAAGGTCTATGCAGTTCTGAGACAGTCCCTTTTTCTGCCTTGTTCTGGCTCCAGACGGCTGATCAGACAGACAGCTGTTACTGTGACCTCAGCACTTGCAATGGTACTACAGATCATCTATGCACCACGGAAACTTAAGTTCTTCCTCCATTCCATTTGCTTATTTGTAATTCCTCATATTATTTTTATTATTATGGCTTTTCTGTTCAGGCTTTTGTTCTTTTCGATATGTTAAAGTTTTCTAAATAAATAATTGATCCAAGGATTTAAGGATTTTTATTGTCACATCACCTAGTACAGGTGTACCGGTGAGTGAAAGCTTGTGTACAAGTACCCACAACTGTGCAATATGCAATATTTACGAGAATGATGCAAACCTTTATGTTTATTATATCCAACTACTATCAGTTTAACAAGGTTTAATAATTAGTTTTTGATATGCAACAATATCCATTCATTTATTCATTAACTTCTGCTCTGTCCTCTACTAGGGTCACAGGGGGGTTTGCCATGCCCATACAGGAGAGAACGTTTCGGGCGCTGGGCAGATACACCCTGTCCAGGGTGCCAATCTATCGCACACACTCACACAGACACACACTATGGGGCAATTTAGAGCATTCAATTTACTTGAATTAATGATTTTATTTAATGACTGAAAAAGGAAACCAGAGTGCCTGGAGGAGAACACAGAAACTCGATTTAAGCCTGAATCCCCAGCACTGAAAGGTGAACATGCTAACTACTATGCCACTGTGCCCACTCAACAATATATAACTAATAAAACTAATCAAATATTAAAAGCAGCACAAACAGTGGGAGTTATTAATTTATCTATTAGAACATCCACCCATCCGTCCAATATCTTTCGTTTTATCCTGTACTAGGGTCGCGGTGGGGTTCCCCATGTCCATCCAGGGGAGAACGTTTTGGGTGCTGGGCAGATACACCTGCGACAGGGCGCCAATCTATCGCTGGGCACACTCTATATGGGACAATTTGGAGAATTCAATTGCCCTGGATCCATGTTTTTGGACAGTGGGAGGAAACCGGAGAACCCGGAGGAAACCCACCCAGATTCGAGCGCTGAGAGGCGGTCGTGCTAACCACTAAGCCACCGTGCCACCCACGTGCTAACCATTCATTCATTATCTCCCGCTTTATCCTCTATTAGGGTCGCGGTGGGGTTCCCCATGCCCATCCAGAGCGCTGGGCAGATACACCCAGGACAGGGCGACAATCCATATATACACGTATATATCCCTTGTATTTGTGTGTGTGTGTGTGTAATGGCATGTATTTAGTGTGTATTTATGAGTGTTTATTTTGTATATGTATATGTGTGTATATACACATATACAAACATAAAGAAAGATAAATTCTGATAGTTAAATCGACCAATTATCGACAGGCGAAAGGCAATGAATAAATTCATTGGCCACAAGAAATGTCAATCAATTTCTGCCGACAAACCGCATATAACCGTTATCACGGGACCGTTTCTATTCTCATTCTAGTGTTACTACGCAGGATGGCGCGATTGCCCGCAGTCCCTTATACTATATTCATATATGGCGCACTAGAAAGCGGGTAGTGTGCCAACGGCGTGTGTTGTTTAGGACGTAGCCTAAGAGACGGGAGACGAGAGTCGCTGGTTGTAGTAACGTAATGACGGACTTGTTTATTAAAATAAACTACTATATACTTTTATTTTATAAAGGTAATGTAAAGTTTATAAGACATTTATTCACGCTTATCATCTGAGGCTTAGTGGTTTTACTTGTTCAGGCTTTACGGGGAAGTCGTGCTAGTGTGAATAAGAACAGATGGAAGTGGTAGCCATTGATGTCAGGTGTGATTTATGTAATTACTTTACGAACCATGTTTAAACCATTTAAATGCTTTTAATTAGGTGCGTGGGATTACAAACGATTAGGAATTATTGGTCTGAGACAATGTATACTCCTTATGTGAAATGTTGCTGCAGGATGCAGAAATTTGCTGTCATATAGTGGTTATATTTATTAATAATACAATAAAGATGGAGTTTGTAGTTCTACAGTTCCATTCTGTAGTCCATCTGTTTCTCTGCATATTTTGTTCGTCATCTGATGGTGAGTAGAACCCCCAAGAGCAGGTATTATAAGTGTGGTGGATGATTCTCTGTACTACAGTGACACTGACATGGTGGTGGTGTGTTAGTGTGTGTTGTGCTGCTGGAGTTTAAACCCTGTATCCATTCAATGTACACTCTATTACCCACATCCACCTTATTGCTTCACTTTGTAGATGTAGACTCAGAGACAGTAGGTCATCTGTTGCTGCACAGTTAGTGTCCTTCATCAGTGATCACAGGGTGCTCCATGATGGTGGATGCTGCTGCATACAGGATGATGGTGGATATTGCGACATACAGGATGATGGTGGATGCTGCTGCATACAGGATGATGGTGGATGTTGCGACATACAGGATGATGGTGGATGCTGCTGCATACAGGATGATGGTGGATGTTGCGACATACAGGATGATGGTGGATGTTGCTGCATACAGGATGATGGTGGATGTTGCATACAGAATGATTGTGGATGTTGCATACAGGATGATGGTGGATGTTGCATACAGGATGATTGTGAATAATGCTGCATACGGGATAATAGTGGATGTTGCATACAGGATGATTGTGGATGTTGCATACAGGATGATGGTGGATGCTGCATACAGGATGATGCAGACACCAGTCCGTCTACTTAAATTCTGTATGCAGCATCCTTCCCCGATGAAGGTTTAGAGGATCAAAAACACAAACTGCAAGGTGACCCAGAGTCATGCACAAGATGTATTTACGCATGAACATCTTTTCTTTTCTTTTGTAGAGTTTTTCTATTTGGTACTGGGCTCATTCATGGTGCACCAGATGCCATCATGGAGGGCAGCCAGTATGTCACCATCCACGGCCTCAACATCACCCACAGCCCACGGTCGGTTTCTGGCATGTCCATCGACAGGCTCCTTCCCGCCCTGCTGGAGTGCTTCGGGATCATCCTGTGTGGTTATATAGCGGGTCGCAGCAAGATCATTAGCATGGATCAGTCCAGGAGCCTCGGCAGCTTCGTGTCATGCTTTGCTCTACCTGCGCTGTTGTTTGAAAACATGGTACAGCTAGAGTTTGCTGATGTGGAATGGTCGTTTCTATGGAGCGTGCTGATTGCCAAGGTGGCCGTGTTCATGCTGGTGTGTTTTCTCACGCTGCTGGTGGCGAGTCCGGAGTGTCGGTTCGGGAAAGCAGGCCTGTTTGCCATCTTCTCAACACAGAGCAACGACTTTGCCCTGGGATATCCGATAGGTAAGAAAACGATTCCATTGTGCTCCTGATCTCTGTCTCTTAAAAAAACTCTGTGTTTTCAGGACCACTTAACAGTTCTTCTCTTTTTCTCAGTGGAAGCTCTCTATCACACGTCACACCCCAGCTACGTGCAGTATCTGTATTTGGTTGCTCCTGTGTCTCTAATGCTGTTAAATCCAGTGGGTTTTGCTCTTTGCGAGTTCCAGATGTGCAGGCAAAGCTCCACCCAGAACCACAGCAAACTGCACATGGTCTGGATTGTCATGCTGAGGGTGAGTATGCATGATGTAATCAAGACTCGAATCCAAACCATCCATCCATCCATTATCTTCCGCTTTATCCTATATTAGGGTCGCGGTGGGGTTCCCCATCCATCCATCAATCCATCCATCCATCCATCCAGGGGAGAACGTTTCGGGTGTTGGGCGATACACCCAGGACAGGACGCCAATCTATCGCTGGGCACACACTCACTCACACAGACACACTCTATATGGGGCAATTTGGAGTACTCAATTGACTTGATCTATGTTTTTGGACTTTGGGAGGAAACCGGAGAACCCGGAGGAAACCCACGCGGACACAGGGAGAACATGGAACTCCACCCAGATGGGGATTCAAACCGGGAATCCCTAGTGCTGAGAAGAGAACGTCCTAACCACTAAACCACCGTGCCGCCCCGAATCCAAATCAGTCACATATTATTACTACAGAATTAGTTCGTGACTGCACACTGACTGATTGTTCCACCTTGCAGTTGGAGGTGATGTGTGTAGCACTGTTCCCCCATACACTTAAACCTTAACGTATCTTTAGCTGCTGAGTGTTATAGTTTTTACTGTGAGTTGTAAAGGTAAGTAAATAAAGTCAAGTGTTATGTAAATTCTGATTTGTTCTGTGTTTTGTTTACATCATAGGTCTTCAGGAATCCAATTGTCTTCATGGTCGTGGTTGGAATTGGGTGTCACTTCCTGTTTGGTGGACGTGTCCCTTTGTTGCTAGGAGAATTTGTGGATGCACTCGCTGCGTCATTCGGAGGGACGGCTCTTTTTTATTTGGGCTTAATGATGGTGGGACAATCTAGGGCAGTTACCCGTTCCACCGGAGTCACCCTCATCCTACTCATCACAGCTAAACTGTGAGAATGTGTGTGTGTGTGTGTGTGCATTTATATGTATGGTTGTGGGCGTACTGTATGTGTGTTTATTTATGTGCATATATTTGCATGTGTGCGAGTATGTATATATGTATATATATATATATATATATATATATATATATACACACACATATACATATTTATCCCTTGTATTTGTGTGTGTATGTAATGGCATGTATTTAATGTGTATTTATGAGTGTTTATTTTGCATGTGTGTGTCTGTATGTGATTGCATGTGTATTTAATTTTTGTGTGTGTTTCTGTGTGTGCATTTATATGTGTGATTGTGGGTGTACTGTATGTGTGGGTATTTATGTAAGTTTACTTGTGTGTGTGTGTGTGTGCATTTTGTAAATATTTGTGTATATGTGATTGCATGTGTATTAATTTGTGTGTGTGTGTGCTTCAGGCTGATGATGCCATTGATGTGTAAGGACATTCTGGAGCTCCTGGATGCAAATAACTTCAGCTCTGTAAACCACAGCAGTCTATCAGATTACACCTTCCTCTACGGCGTCTTCCCAACAGCTCCCAGCGTAGCCATTTACGCCAGTCAGTACAACATGCAGCTGGAGGTGGTGCGTAAAGTTTTGAATGTGAATAAAATTACAGCAGGATTCCGGTCAACAGTCATGTGACTTCACCAGTAAACTTCACCGTATGACTGAGTGTGTGTACCACTGTGAACATGTGTGTAAATGTAGGTGACCTCAGGAATGGTTCTCAGTACATTGCTGTCTGCTCCCATCATGTACCTGTCAGCGTGGCTGCTCTCAATCCCATGGATGGAGGCCACACACTTGGTTTCATCGCTGCAGGAGGTCAGCTATAACATCAGCATTATCAGCTTCATCAGTTTGGTAAGTGAGTGAGTGTGTGTGGAGGTGTGGTGGGTTGGGGTGGGAAGCAGATTATTAACCATTTACCTGAACTGAAACTGTTTGCTGAAGATGTTTTTACCCTTTAGTTTAGCTTGTTTTAAGCCTTTAGATCAGCTTGTTACCCCATTTGTGTTTGTTTGCAAGCCCATCTGTGGTACCATCCACAGTTTATATCCCAAGTCCACCAGAGTTACAACTGTGGGCCCTTTTGAAAAATCTTTAACCCTCCAGTGGTGCTGCATCCTTGTATCAGGGGTCTAGCGGTGGATTTATCATGGCTGACCCTTTAATCCAGGCATGTTCAAAGTCCGGCCTGCAACTTCAGTCTAATTCTTAACTTCAGTTATTTATGGCTCGCTAGCTCTGTCAGAATAAATAAATCATTTTTTAAAAGTAATTCTGCCTTCCTAATACTATTTCTAGCATCATACTAATACTATCTGTCTCTGGCTCTGTGGCATTTAATCGTCAGATATTCAGAGGCAGATAGAGGCAGAGGAGTGGCTTTTTTTATTTTTCAGATAATTCGGATCTATTAGCCCCAAGCATCTTCACTTTATTAAATTGGCCCACTTTTCAAAACGTTTGGACACCTCTGCATTAATCTAACCCTATCTCCATCTATTCATTATTTATTCATTCATTATCTCCCGCTTATCCTCTATTAGGGTCGCGGTGGGGTTTCCCATGCCCATCCAGGGGAGAACGTCTCGGGCGCTGGGCAGATAGACCCAGGACAGGGCGCCAATCTATCACTGGGCACACTCACTCACACAGAGACACTCAATATGGGGCAATTTGGAGAATTCAATTGACTTTCATTCATTCGTTATCTCCAGCTTTATCCTCTATTAGGGTCGCGGTGGGGTTCCCCATGCCAATCCAGGGAAGAACATCTTGTGCGCTGGGCAAATAGACCCAGGACAGGGCGCCAATCCATTACTGGGCACACACTCACTCACACAGACACACACTATATGGGGCAATTTTGAGAATTCAATTGACTTGATCCATGTTTTTGGACTGTGGGAGGAAACCGGAGAACCTGAAGGAAACCCACGCGGACACAGGGAGAACATGGAAACTCCATCCAGATGGGGATTCGAACCGGGAATCCCTAGTGCTGAGAGGAGAACATGCTAACCACTAAGCCACCGTGCCTCCCTTCCAACCCTAACTAACTAATTATAATATTAGTAAGTGTCTGCAAAATGACCTTATTTATTTACTGTGTGTGTAAAATATATCACAACCCCTAATCTTCTGTGTTCATGTTTTTATTCATATTTTTCATCTAGTTGCTTTTTAAAGATCTATTCAGTCTGCACTGAATTCATCAGAGTGAAGTCACTGCACATAGTATCCATTTTAAAAGCTCTGTCATTACAAAGATTTTCATACTGCAGACCCTGAAAGCTCATCCTGCTTCATGTACTCTGCAATACACCTCTGATGTAAATCAGGTTGTCGCTACCCAAATAAGTGACCATTGTTTGTTGCAGGTCTGGACCGTTTCTGTCATGGTGCTCAGCAAGAAGTTTAAGACTCTGCCTCATATGTTTACAACCAACCTCTTTATTGCTCAGGTGACTAAAACGCTGGTTTACACAACCTTTTTTTGTCTGGTCTTTGTGTTTCTCTTGTATATAACCGTGTTTGTGTGTGTTTGTGTGTGTGTTTACATTCGTAGCTCTTGGTCAGTTTCTCTATGAGTATGTGGAAGTTTGTGGTTCATCAGGGGAATGAACTGGCACTGATTCTCACCTTCACGCTGCTTTATGGATCTCTGTACAGTACCTACCTGTGGACAGGTACATACACACACATACACACACACACATTTATTTCAATGTTCACAAACAAATATTTGCTGCGTCATTTATATTAGCACATATATTCATTTTCCAGTCTGCACATCCTGCTCAGGGTCACTGCTCCTGAATCTCAGGGCAATAGGGCAATGTGAAGGAACATACCTGCGGAGAGGTTGCCTGTCCAACGCAAAGAAGAAAGATGTCAATTTTCCATCTATTATTTTCCGCTTTATCCTCTATTAGGGTTGCGGGGGGGTTCCCCATGCCCATCCAGGGGAGAACTTCTCGGGCGCTGGGCAGATACACCCAGGACAGGACACCAATCTATCGCTGGACACACACTCACTCACACAGACACACTCTATATGGGGCAATTTGGAGAACTCAATTGACTTGATCTATGTTTTTGGACTGTGGGAGGAAACCGGAGAACCTGGAGGAAACCCACGCAGACACGGGGAGAACATGGCATGGAAACTCCACCTAGATAGGGATTTGAACCAGGAAATCCTACTGCTGAGAGGAGAACATGCTAACCACTAAGACACCGTGCCGCTCTGGATGTCAATTTTTGCAGACTAATTGCAGACATGGGGAGAACATGCTAACACTATACAGAATAGGTTTTACAGATGTGCACAGGGGGGGGGGGGGGGGGGGGGGGGGGGGGGGGGGGGGGGGGGGGGGGGGGGGGGGGGGGGGGGGGGGGGGGGGGGGGGGGGGGGGGGGGGGGGGGGGGGGGGGGGGGGGGGGTCTGTGAGGGTGCGCATGCAAGAACTAGACCATAATCTAATCCGGAATGCTGTTTCCTTACAGCACTTAATAAAAATTATTAGAAACAAGTAGGACATGTGTGTACATGTCAGGGTCACTATACTTCATCATCGGAAGTGGTGTACAGATCTGTGCTGATGAGTGTGTATTACCAGAGAGGCTTAAGAGCCCATACCCATCCTGCTCCGTCCATCCAACCATCCATTATCTTCCGCTTGTCCGGGGTTCGGGTCGTGGGGGCAGCAACCGAAGTAGGGAGACCCAGACCTCCCTCGCCCCAGCCACCTCCACCAGCTCGACTGGGGGAACCCTGAGGCATTCCCAGACCAGCTGAGAGATATAAACCCTCCAGAGTGTTCTGGGTCTTCCACGGGGTCTCCTCGTTGCCTGAAACATCTCCCTTTGGAGGCACCCAGGAGGCATCCTTACCAGATGACCGAATCACCTCAACTGGTTCCTTTCGACGCCGAGGAGAAGCGGCTCTACTCCGAATCTCTGCCGGATGACTGAGGGAGAGCCCAGCCACCCTGCGGAGTCTAAGGAAGAGCGCGACAAAACCTATTTCGGCCGCGTGTATTTGCGATCTCGTTCTTTCGGTCATTACCCAAAGCTGGTAAAATTGACTGGTCAATTGATTGCCCATTCTTATCGCTTAGCTTCTTTTTCACCACAACAGACCGGTATAGGGTCCGCATCACTGCCGACCCAGTGCCGATCCGTCTGTCAATCTCACCTTCCATCTTACCATCACTCGTGAACAAGACCCCGAGATACTTAAATTCCTCCACTTGTGGCAAGATCTGATCCCTGCTCCGTGTTAAAGCAATTCAAATGTGTTAATGTAAGACGAATATAAACCCAGAATTTAGACAGAAGACTTGTACATGTGAGGAGCCTGTTCTCATTCAGTCTCTCAATATGTTTGTCCGGAAACAAAAGGATTATAAAGCATTGAGCATCAACCCCACCCTATTTTACAGACTTCCTTTTCTGATTGTTGGGTTGCTGCTGGTGACGAACAGGGCACTGAGTGACACCACAGATGCTTCTTACTACTGTGGAAAGTGGCAGGTAGGTTATTGGATTTGTTTTTGACTCCTGAATAGACTTAGTAACAGAATCAGAATCAGGTTTATAGATCACATACGTGGTTATACATGGTACAGCCAGCAGTGAAATTCTTTTTTGACATCCCAACAGAAAATAAAATTTGTTTAAAGGATAAGAATAAGAAAAATAGAATTGAAAAGAATTTAAAAATAAGATAAAATAAAATTTAACTATGCATTTACAGTGTGCAAATTCTCATTTTATTTTATCTTATTTTTAAATTCTTTTAAATTCTATTTTTCTTATTCTTATCCTTTACACAAATTTTATTTTCTGTGGAGAGGTCAAAAAAGAATTTCACTGCTGGCTGTACCATGTATAACCACGTATGTGATCAATAAACCTCATTCTGATTCTGTTACTAAGTATTTATTCAGGAGTTTTTTCAGAACTTTATTCAGGAGGCATTTTTATTATATCCAGTATCCAGTTCCAATGAATAAAACTTTCTGAAAAAAATCTGAGCTGCCAATGAATAAATCTTTGGACATCCGTAGTCCTGCGTAATAAAGTTATTTTTTCAAACTTGCCTTTGCTGACTGAACTGGACAGATCTGCGGTGGCAGCATAAATCTTATTTTGATATTTAACCGCAGTTTGTCACTATTTTTATTTTTTTTAGTCTGTGAATTAGCAAGTAACAGCAATTCCCATCTTTACATTGACTGCTTGCCAGTGTAGTTTGCATGCTTTTTGGTAAAGTGACAACTGATATTGTATTCATTGGAAAACACAACTGTTTCCATTCATAGCAGACATACAGAGGTTAATCTGGCCTTCATAAAAATATGTTGTTGTCCACTCCTTATTAAACACTTGGCACTTACTGTACACTTTTTTTTTCTTTGGCACTTCATTTAAAATAGAGCGGCACGTTGGTTTAGTGGTTAGCACATTCGCCTCTCAGTGCTAGGGATTCCCGGTTCGAATCCCCATCTGGGTGGAGTTTCCATGTTCTCCCTTTGTCCGGGTGGGTTTCCTCCGGCTTTTCCGGTTTCCTCCCACAGTCCAAAAACATGGATGAAGTCAGTTGAGTTCTCCATATATTGTCCCATATATATTGCCCCATATAGAGTGTGTATGTGTGCTTGTCTGTGTGAGTGAGTGGGTGTGTGCCCAGCGATGGATTGGCACCCTGTCCTGGATGTATCTACCCAGCGCTCAAGGCGTTCTCCCCTGGATGGGCATGGGGAACCCCTACGCGACCCTAATATAGGATAGAACGGAAGATAATGGATAGATGGACTTCATTTAAAATAAAAAGCATAAAATAAAATAAAGTGAATTAAATTAAAAGTCGGCGGCACGGTGGCTTAGTGGTTAGCACGTTCGCCTCTTAGCGCTAGGGATTCCCGGTTCGAATCCCCATCTGGGTGGAGTTACCATGTTCTCACCCGTGTCTGCGTGGGTTTCCTCCGGGTTCTCCGGTTTCCTCCCACAGTCCAAAAACATGGATCAAGTCAATTGAATTCTCAAAATTGCCCCATATAGAGTGTGTCTGTGTGAGTGAGTGTGTGCCCAGCGATGGATTGGTGTCCTGTCCTGGGTCTATCTGCCCAGCACCCGAAACGTTCTCCCCTGCATGGGCATGGGGAACCCCACCGCGATCCTAATAGAGAATGAAGCGGGAGATAATGAATGAATGAATGAATAAATTAAAAGGCAAAAAAAAAGATGTAAAGTAGAATGTAAAACTCCTCACTGACGGAGGTCGCCATTCATTGGGAAAATGTAGGCAAAGCAGGAAAAAGAAACACAAGTAAGGTTCAATAATAGAATATTTTAATAATAGTTTGGAATTTTGGCGGGCCTGATCGAACAGAATCTGGCCAAGAGGCTGTAGTTTGCCCCACCCCTGTCCCAAACCGATGTGTACTCTTATATTTATCTATGAGAAATGAGGTTCTCCTCATCCTGAAGGTCTCAAATACTGCTCATTACAGTTAAAACAGAATGGTGGAACGCGGTGGTGGAACAAAATAATCTATGCCTCCTGTATGTATTTCCTTTATTGCAGCATTCTGCAATAGAAATCATGAGACTTAAACACCACACTGTGTTGTCTCTTTTCCCTGAGATGGTGAGCAGTGTGGTGGTGCTGACCTGCAGTATCATACTAGGTGGGGTGTCCCTAATAGGCCTGAGTCAAGGGGTTCAGAGAGAGCAGCTCTACCAGGTTCTGGAGCAGAACTCAGTGTTGGGTACAGCAGAGGATGGTGGCAGCCCCACACGACTAGAGGACCATGTCTCAGTCAGCGGTACACATTCAGGTACTTTTGCAATGGTAATTGTATTTAGGGGGAAATGTGGGCTGTTACTGTGTGTAGTTTAAATTTGCTCCCATAGTCCCACATGTAAGTTAGGTGAACTGAAGATACTTTATTACGAAGATACAATAAGCATGTGTTTGTGTGTTCATGTATTTGTCTGCTTGTCAACCCTGTCATAGACTTGATCTGCCATTTATTCAGTGACTGCTGGGATAATAAGATTGTCTGTTACCAAGTCATGACACAGTCCAAATCACAGTTTCCCATGATAAAACCTGCATTATTATATACCCTGCACTGCTGTTACCATCCATCCATTATCTTCCGCTTTATCCTAAATTGGGGTCGCGGGGGGGTTCCCCATGCCCATCCAGGGGAGAGTTTCGGGCGCTGGGCAGATACATCTTGGACAGGGCGCCAATCTATCGCTGGGCACTCACTCACTCACACAAACACACTCTATATGGGGCAATTTGGAGAACTCAATTCACTTGATCCATCTTTTTGGACTGTGGGAGGAAACCGGAGAACCCGGAGTTAACCCACACGGAAACTCCACCCAGATGGGGATTCGAACCGGGAATCCCTAGCGCTGAGAGGAGAACATTCTAACCACTAAGCCACTGTGTCGCCCTTGCTGTTACCTGATTGACTAATTATATAGTTTTATAATTCCTTAGGTGTAACAGGGTGGCACAGTGACTTAGTAGTTAGCACGTTCTCCTCTCAGCGCTAGGGATTCCCGGTTTGAATCCCAATCTGTGTGGAGTTTCCATGTTCTCTCCGTGTCTGTGAGGGTTTCCTCCGGGTTCTCCGGTTTCGTCCCACAGTCCAAAAACATGGATCAAGTCAATTGAATTCTCCAAATTGCCCCATATAGAGTGTGTTTGTGTAAGTGAGTGTGTGCCCAGCAATAGATTGGCACCCTGTCCTGGGTGTATCTGAAAAGCAGATTAAGATGTTCTCCCCTGGATGAGCATGGAGAACCCTAATAGATTTACCCTAATAGAGAATAAAGCGCTAGATAATGGATGGATGGATTAGGTGTAACAGTTTTCTAAATTGAGTGCCCAGATACACTGTAGCACAGTTTGTTGTTTTTTGTGAATAAATCAGGTCAAGATGAGCAGATTTCTGGGACTGGACCAGCAGCTCATCATAATGACTCAGGAGCGCCACCACCAGGTATTTCATATTCATGTTGTTAATACAATGTGAGAAATTGTTATTGTAAGAAATTTGCCAGAACTTCATACTTCGAAGTGTTCTATTATGTTTACTTTGAATTGTGTGGTCGGGTACTAATAAACACTATTATTAAGTTGTTTTGATCTCAGATTAAAATATCCACACTGTTGGTTGGACTGAACAAAAACTGCCAGAGCACCTTTGCTGTTATGGAATATTTGGTGGACAGTGCTATCCTTTACACTGTACTGTACTCTATATGGTGCACAATACTGTATATGGTGTGCTGTACTGTATACAGTGTGCTGCTGCTGTAGTGAATAGATTTTATAGAGTTATTGTAGTAACTGATCCCGTAGGTCAAGCTCCTCCTGAAGCCTCCAATGTCCTCCAGGAGGAGAAGCAGGTGACTCGTCATGTGCTGCTGTGTCTGCTGCTCATGATTGGACTGCTGGCAGTGAGTCACTGAACTATCTCTCTTTCACACACACACACACACACACACACACACACACACACACACACACACACAGTCTGACAGTCTACTGTCTGTTGATTCAACCACTTAATTCATTTAACCACTTGATTCATGTGATTCAACTACTTTACATTAAATCATTTCTAATCTGTGTATGATTTCAAAGTTCACCCAAACTTGTACAACACAAGTTATCTGCAATTTAATGCACAACACAAACACACACACACATATATATATACAGTATATATATATATATATATATATATATATATATATATATATATATATATATACTGTATATATACTGTATATTCTGTGTGTATATATATATATATATATATATATATACATATATATATATATATATATATATATATAAATTCACTTATTGAAAAAAATCTATAGTCTTATACATATTAAACCCTCAGTTGAAATAATATATATTACAATAATACATGTGAAACGAATATATTTTATGGGACAAACTTTTGCACATGGAACATGCAGATCATGTAGTACAACATTATAACTGGAGTTAATGTTGTCATCCTAATGTAAAACCTTTACTCTATGCAATTCCATGCAAGCTAACCCATTAAAGTCTGTTCAAGAACCTAACCTTTTTTATTTTAGGTCATTTTTATGCTTTTTGCGTATTCGTATGCTATCTTGACGAAGTTTATTCGTCATTTTCAGAACCTTTCAAGCTGCCTCTGGTGGCTTTTTAATGTAAATCCAGGACGCCTGTACCTCGAGTTGCAGTTGCTCTGTGCTGTGGCCAATTATGGACAGGTATAAACACACATAGAGAGGAATAGCCTGAAGTGAACCCTGTGCATAAATTATATATTAATATTTAATGAAAACATACTATTACGTATCATTGAATCATCTTAAATAACCATCATAACGTTTTTTTAATCTTCAGGGTTTTATTTCATTCGGGCTCTTTGGTTTGGATGAGCATCTGATCATTTCCCCCATCAAACAGAGGTGAGTGTTGTGTTACTGCAGATGGGATGTGTATGCAGCTGTAAGCATGATTGTATTTAAATGTGTGTGTAGGTTGGCAACACTGTGGGGTGGAGGTATGGAGAATACTACACCATCTGCTGATCATGAAGAAATTCACCTGACCTGCACCCACTTTGTCCGCTACCAAAAAAACCAGTGTGTGCAGGACATCGTCCAAAGAAGAGGGTTTGTGTTCACATACACAACGTACATCACAAAAACCCATGCTGCTTACACGCTTTAATGCTCAGGCTCAGCAACACATCTTTATTCTCATGCTTTAAATAATATTAAAGAATCTTCGAATAATAGGTTTATAACTAATTATAATAAATCTGTAACTATTTACAGCTGCAGTATGGTATGTATTAAATAATTAATATAAAACTTCAAAGCTACAGTACGTAACTATTCAATGCTGCAGTATGGTATGTATTAAAGTATTAGTATAAAACATCAAAGCTACAGTATGTAACTATTTAATGCTGCAGTGTGGTATGTATTAAAGCAAAAGTATAAAACATTAACGCTACAGTATACAAATATTTAATGCTGCAGTATAGTATGTATTAAAGAATTTGTATAAAACATTAAAGCTACAGTATGTAACTATTTATTGCTGCAGTATGGTATGTATTAAAGTATTAGCATAAAACATTAAAGCTACAGTATGTAACTATTTAATGCTGCATTGTGGTATGTATTAAAGCAAAAGTATAAAACATTAACGCTACAGTATACAAATATTTAATGCTGCAGTATAGTATGTATTAAAGAATTGGTATAAAACATTAAAGCGACAATATGTAACTATTTATTGCTGCAGTATGGTATGTATTAAGGAATTGATTTAAAACATTAAAGCTAGAGTATGTAACACATTAAAGTTTAATTATTGAACATTAAATGTGCACTATGTAAATTATTAAAGTTAAAATATATTAGGAGCCGTAGAATGTAACATAAACACATTGTATAAAACATTAAAATATTGAAGCTGCAGTGCAAAAAACACAGTGAAACTGCAGTAGGTGATTTATTAAACGTTTAGCATAATATAAATTAAAGCTGCAGTATGTAATATTAATGTTTTGCCTGAAACATTAAAAACACAGTATGTAACATATAAAAGTTGTTATTCCAAAAGATGTAACTTCAGGTTCTAAATGGGAGATTGAGAATTTAATAATATATCATGGACTTCAACATATCGACATGTCACTTACAACCCGTCTTGTGTTCTCAGAAAATCTGCGGAGTCTCTCTCAGGATCTGTGGGTGAAACCTTACTTTAACCTGAGGAACGTGAGCTTGCTGATTGGCTGCTGCATGTGGGAAACTGCGTAGTTTGCTCTGCTGGACTGGTCACACCCACCCCTCAGAACAGCCAGGGTGTCGTGTCTTGACCTTTGCACTTCAACTTCCACTCTCATTTTTGTTCCAGTCTTTCCTCCACCCCCCCCCCCCCCAACCTGTTCAGGTGTCTTTATTGGCCAATACCAGCAGATGTCGCTGCTGCGGTGTCTGTGGAGCACCTGTTTAAATCACACACCGCTTGAGACTCCAGCATGTGATTCCCGTGGAGTGTCAGCTTTAGAGCACTTGGTTTAACATTTTTAGATGTTTCATACACAACACCCCGAACCTGGTTTGATTTGGTTCTATTTTTATGTTTGTTTTTATCTAAAAACTCAAACTGCATGGATTTCCTTCTGGTTTTCTTGTCTCCTTTCCACCCACAGTCCAAAAACATGGATTCAAGGTGAATTGGCTGTTCTAAATTTCCCCTACAGTGTGTGTGTTGGTGTGAGTGAGTGTGGACTGCCCAGCACCCAAACCGTTCTTCCCTAAATGGACATAGGAACCCCCCCCCACGACACCATGCAGGATCAAGTGGAAGATTATGGATGGATATTAATAGATAGAATGCAGTGGTGTAGTGATTAGCATGTTCTCCTCTCAGCGCTGGAGATTCAGGTTCGATTCCGATCTGGGCGGCGGTTTCATGTTCTGCCAGTGCCTGCTTGGATTTCCTCCGGGTTCTCATGTTTCCTCCCACAGTCCAAAATCTTAGATCCAAGGTAAATTTGCCGCTCTAAGTTGCCCCTGTGGGGCGGCACGGTGGTTTATTGGTTTGTATGTATGGTTTGTATGTTCTCCTCTCATTCCAGGTTCGAATCCCAACGTGGGTGGAGTTTTCATGTTCTCCCCATGTCCGGGTGGGATTCCTCCGGGTTCTCCGGTTTCCTCGCACAGTCTAAAAACATGGATCAAGTCAATGGAGTTCTCCAAAAATTGCCCCATATAGTGTGTTTGTGTGTGCACCTGTGCCCAGCGATAGATTGGTGCCCTGTCCTGGGTGAATCTGCCCAGCGCCCGAGACCTTCTCCCCTGTATGGGTGTGGGGAACACCCCCCCCCCCAACCCTAATAGAGGATAAAGCGGAAGATAATGAATGGTAGGATGGATAAATTGCCCCTATCATTAAGTGCCCCATATCTATTGTGTGTCTGTGTGAGTGAGCGTGTGCCCAGTGATGGATTGACACCATGTCCTGGGTGTATCTGCCCAGCGCAAGAAACATGCTTACCTGGATGTGCACCTTAGTCCCTAATACAAGATTAAACAGAAGATAATGAGATGAGAAAGCTATTATTGGTTAACTTGTGAGATTGGTTTCCCCGGAACCAGTATGGGGAAGGTCCGCTCCTGTTTCAGCAAGTCGTGTTTGAATGAGTATAGTGTGGACGAACCCACACTTTACATATCTTTGATTATCTGATTCTTGCTGTAATGTAACTGTTACTCTGAAAGACGCTAATAATTGCACTGCAGTAAACAACCAGCAAACTATGAGCTGCTTTAGAAAGTCTTTAGTTTAAATTAGACTCCACCCCTCTGTCACTGTTCCGCCGTGACCTTTGTCCCATCCACGAGCAGGCTGTGAACCACTCCGCTTCTCTTCTTCCCACTGCTGGTAGCTTTAATGCAGCACTCATGGTTCCCCAGTGCAAAGTGTGTAAGGGTTCCATCATCAGCAAACTCGCCCTGCACAAGTTCACAGTTGCCATGATGGCATTAAAGTCTTTACAGCATCTTTTGTAGTCCCCTTTACTCAGTTTTCTGATGATCAGGACCATGGACAGAGCAGGTATGATTAGGGTGGTGGATGATTCTAAGTATTGCAGTCACATTGACATGGTGGTGGTGGTGTGTTAGTGTGTGTTGTGCTTAAACCCTGTATCCACTTACGGTACACTCTATTACCCACATCCACCTTATTACTCCACCTTATAGATCTAGAATCAGACAGTAGCTTATAGGTTCCTAGGGTACAGTTTGTGCTCTTCTTCCTCTAATCTTTCATCAGTGATTACAGGATTCTGATGGATTATTGGTGGATTATTCTCAGTCCAGCAGCACTGTTGTGTCTGATCAACTGATACCAGTACAACAAATTAATACACCACCATGGCAGTGTCAATGTAGCATTGAGAATCATCCACCACCCTAATCACCTGCTCTGTAGGTGTCCTGATCATCAGAGAACAGGGTATAGTGGACTAACGAAGTATGTAGAGAACCTGATGGATCACAGCAGTCATTCTCAAACTATTAGTAGAATGAGGAGTACACCAGATAATGATATGGATATACAATACATTACTTTGCTAATGTATTTTATTAACTGTGTTCAGTAATTTGGCCACTAGATGGCAGTATTTGATTGTTAAACTGGAAACCTGCTTCTCGGTGATCAGGGTTCATTTTAAAAACGGACTAGTATATGTTGCGGAAGTCCAGCTGCAATTTCCCCCCGGGATTACTAAAGTATTCTGATTCTAATTTATTAGCCTTTAACAAATGCATTTATAAATCAAACTGTTTTTTTATTATAGTGTGTTTGTAACAGTCTTATAAAACCATTAAAGCAATAAGGCACTCAAAGTTGTATATTATTGTGAATAAATCACCGAAAAGAGGTGTAACGGCTCTAATGCCTAATGCCTAACAATGCCTCTATTCCGTGATTTATTCACAATAATACACAACCCTGAGTGCCTTATTACTTTAATATACACTCACACCTAAATGAAGTTTGCCATATGTTGTTCCGTGATGAAAAACCTAGGTGGAACTTGGAGGTTTTGGTTTGATAATGGTCTAAAAAGTTTGAGAACCACTGGACTACAGAATGATCTACTTATTGAAGCTGGTATAATGGACAATGAGATGAATGGATATTTTATTGAAATTGTCATTAAACCATCTCTTACCGTCGTTTCCATTTTTTGTCCATTGGTCCAAACATCCATGGTGTCTTTTTCTACAGAATACAGAAAAGCTTGTTACCATTTCTTTCGAAATGCTTTTTCACCCAACTGCTCCCTCTGTATTTACCCAGAACAATCCTGTAGTCTGCACCACCAAGCCTCAGCAGCCATGTCCTGGTCGTCTTGGCATGATGGTCCATAAATGTCTGCAGACTGTTTCCATTAATCTCCAGCGTGTACTCATAAGAAAATCCAGTGAGGGCTTCAATGAGGATGGTGGCCTTCGTGCCTGTACATCCAACGGGAAATGTTTCCTTGCCAACCAGTTTGAACATCCAGTCCCTTCTGAGAACCTCCTTATCAAAAAGCAGAGAAATATTTAATTTTCCCACGGAACCATCCACAACATGATAAGCCAGTGGGGGTAAATCGCTCTACCAATAATTATTCTCCATCTCACACTGTCCTAAGTGTCTGCTTTCATCACCTCAACCACTTGCATGTTCTCCCTCACCACATCCATAACCCTTAGCTCTCAACCTTCTCTCCACCTCCTGCCTGGTGGCTCCATCCTCAGCAACCTTCTACAAATTTAGGTCCAAACGACCTCAATGTCCGCTTCCAAACATTCCCTCCATATTTCAAGAATTATATATTAAAATCTAAAGCAAAGTCATTGTCTTATAAACTTATTAATGCAAGCACTTCAGAAGAGATATACAGCATATAAATACAGGCAGCATATTAATGGATGGAATTAAGTTCATCTCACCTTTCCATTGATATAAATGACTCGTTTCCCTGTCGTGGTTCCGTGCTCAAACTCGATCCGGTAAATCCCATCACTCAGAGACACCTCCCACACCCCCACCACGTCTGCCATCACTTACAAAGCAAATGTTTCTTCTGCAAGATAAATAAAACTTAATGTTACAGCCTTCATAGTTCTTCACAGCTGATGGAACCCCTGAGTGGAGGGGACATGTCTTCTTTAGTGCTCACTCAGCAACCCATGCATTAGAGTTAAGAGGCTTAACCACTCAGACCTGGTGTGTGTGTGTGTGTGTGTGTGTGAGGGACCAAATGCTCCAATCAAAAACACTTACACACTTATTTCATTGTTACTAATTAATTAAGAGCTTAGTGGTTAGCATGTTCGCCTCTTGGCGCTAGGGGTTCCCGGTTCGAATCCCCATCTGGGTGGAGATTCCATGTTCTCCCCGTGTCCGCGTGGGTTTCCTCCGGGTTCTTCGGTTTCCTCCCACAGTCCAAAAACATGGATCAAGTCAATTGAATTCTCCAAATTGCCCCATATAGTGTGTCTGTGTGAGTGAGTGTGTGCCCAGCGATGGATTGGCGCCCTGTCCTGGGTCTATCTGCCCAGCGCCTGAAACGTTCTCCCCTGGATGGGCATGGGGAACCCCACCGCGACCCTAATAGAGGATAAAGCGGGAGATAATGGATGAATGAATAATTAATTAAGAGGAGAGAATATATCAATTATATTCCTTCAACAGTTTCCTCCTTCATCGTGAAACCACAGAGTATCACAGAGATTAGAGTCAGGATGTTAGTGGAGCAACAACTAGTGTCTAGTCACTATGAATGGGTTTAAAGTTTTGTATATATGTTTGTGTGTATATGAATGTGCATATGGGTTTATGTTTGCGTGCGTATGTATGTAGGTATGTGCAGGTATGTGTGTGTAAATGAATATGCATATATGCGAATGTCTGTGTGCATATGTATGTACGTGTGTGTATGCCTGTGTGCATATGTATGTACGTGTGTGTATGTATGTGTGCATATGTATGTATGGGTGTGGATGTATGTATGCATCCATGCTTATGTATGTGTACGTTTGTATGTGTGTGTGTGTAGGTTCGTTTGCATAAGTCTGTATGTATATATATATATATATATATATTCATTCATTCATTATCTCCCGCTTTATCCCCTATTAGGGTCGAGGTGGGGTTCCCCATGCCCATCCAGGGGAGAACGTCTCGGGTGCTGGGCAGATAGACCCAGGACAGGGCGCCAATCCATCGCTGGGCACACACTCACTCACACAGACACACTTTATAGGGGGTAATTTGGAGAATTCAATTAACTTGATCCATGTTTTTGGACTGTGGGAGGAAACCGGAGAACCCGGAGGAAACTCACACAGACACGGGGAGAACATGGAAACTCCACCCAGATGGGGATTCGAACCGGAAATCCCTAGCGCTGAGAGGCGAATGTGCTAACCACTAAGCCACCTTATATATTCATTCATTATCTCCCGCTTATCCTCTATTAGGGTCGCGGTGGGGTTCCCCATGCCCATCCAGGGGAGAACGTCTCGGGCGCTGGGCAGATAGACCCAGGACTGTGCACACACTCACTCAAACACACTCTATATGGGGCAATTTTGAGAATTCAATTGACCTGATCCATATTTTTGGACTGTGGGAGGAAACCGGAGAACCCGGAGGAAACCCACGCAGACACGGGGAGAACATGGTAACTCCACCCAGATGGGGATTTGAACCGGGAATCCCTAGTGCTGAGAGGAGAACATGCTAACCACCAAGCCACTGTGCCGCCATATATATATGGGTGTGTGCTTATATGAATGTCTGTATGTGTGTGTGTGTATGAATGTATGTGTGTGTGTGTATGAATGTATGTGTGTGTATGTATGAATGTATGTGTGTGTATGTATGTGTGTGTTCAGAGATGGAGGCGGGATCTGCTGATTCAGTGCGACTCTGGTGTGTATGGAGCAGAGAGGTGGGTGAGGACTGATGGAGGGGATGCTTCTGCTCTGACTTCACCTTTAGAACAGAGGATTAAAGGCGGAGGCGTTCAGCATGTTCACTGTCGCGTGTCGTGGGATTGCTCGTCGTTAAAGACGGTCTGCAGGTAGGCGGTGCAGGGTTCAGGGTGAGTGAGGAAACTGCACAGCTTCTCCATGTTTGCAAAGGGAAAGAGAGGAAACTATTCAGCAGTCTGTTAAAAACGCTTTTTACCGAGTGACTGGATAATTTAGTGCGATTTCTGTGACGTCATTTAGGAGTAATAAACCACCGTATATATACCGGTCTTTAAAACTTTTTCTGTTGTTCATTAATGCAGGTTTATTTTATTTTTCTGACCTGGAGACAGTTTGTTACATTACAAGTTAAAAAAAAAAAAATGCAAAAAAGTCTTTTTATTTACCATGATATAACCTGGTCAGAAGGGCTGCACGGTGGCTTAGTGGTTAGCACGTTCTCCTCTCAGCACTAGGGATTCCCGGTTCGAATCCTCATCTGGGTGGAGTTTCCATGTTCTCCCCGTGTCCGCGTGGGTTTCCTCTGGGTTCTCCGGTTTCCCCCCACAGTCCAAAAACATGGATCAAGTCAATTGAGTTCTCCAAATTGCCCCATATAGATTGTGTCTGTGTGAGTGAGTGAGTGTGTGCCCAGCGATGGATTGGCGCCCTGTCCTGGGTCTATCTGCCCAGGGCCCGAGACGTTCTCCCCTGGATGGGCATGGGGAACCTCACCGCGACCCTAATAGAGGATAAAGCGGCAGATAATGAATGAATGAATGAATAACCTGGTCAGAAGGGCGGCACGGTGGTTTAGTGGTTGGCATGTTCTCCTCTCAGCACTAGGGATTCCCGGTTTGAATCCCATCTGGGTGGAGTTTCCATGTTCTCCCTGTGTCCGTGTGGGTTTCCTCCGGGTTTTCCGGTTTCCTCCCACAGTCCAAAAACATGGATCAAGTAAATTGAGTTCTCCAAATTGCCCCATATAGAGTGTGTCTGTGTGAGTGAGTGTGTGCCCAGCGATGGATTGGTGCCCTGTCCTGGGTCTATCTGCCCAGCGCCCGAGACGTTCTTCCCTGGATGGGCATGGGGAACCTCACCGCGACCCTAATAGAGGATAAAGCGGCAGATAATGAATGAATGAATGAATAACCTGGTCAGAAGGGCGGCACGGTGGCTTAGTGGTTAGCACATTTGCCTCTCAGCACTAGAGATTCTCGGTTCGAATCCCAATCTGGGTGGAGTTTCCATGTCTCCCCGTGTCCGCGTGGGTTTTCTCTGGGTTCTCCAGTTTCCTCCCACAGTTTAAAAACATGGATCAAGTCAATTGAGTTCTCCAAATTGCCCCATATAGTGTGTGTCTGTGTGCGTGCCCAGTGATAAATTGGCGCCATGTCCTGGGTGTATCTGCCGAGCGCCCGAGATGTTCTCCTCTGAATGGGCATGGATTTTAAGTAAAAGCTTGTAGATGTTCTGCCAGTTATGGGGAAGCTTTCCACAAGAATTTGGAGTGTTTGTGTGCTTGAGGTCCTGGTCTGCACTAAATTCCAGTACTGATGTCAAAATGCCTTCTTGCTTGGAACACTGTTTAAAGGATGTGGGCGTTTCCCATATGGTTGAAGTCAAGTTTAGTGCATTATGAAAAGGCATGTTAGCATACTGTTGCCATATTTACTGCTCAGGCTCCACCTTAACTTGATCTCTCACCTATATTCTAGGCCAAAATCTGATTCTCTGTGAAGAAGCAGCTCTGTGTAACATTTCAACACGAAGCCACATGTGGCTGGACGTCTGCCAGTGGGTTCCGTTTTCATTTACTCTCCTGCAATGAGGCTCTTTCAGACATGCTTGGTTTTCTGCGTCCTGCTCTATACAGCCCAGGCCTCTGATTTCAAGGCCACGGGTAGTAAAACACGGAACCATGCTGAGCAAGAACGCGAGGAACTGCAGTCCAACACTTTTGCACCCATTTCGGGGAACTCTGCTCTTCCTCAGGGAGTGGGAATGAAAGATTCCTCAGTATCCTCGGTAAGGAGAGTACTGAAGATACGTCGGCCTGGACCCAGTCAGAAGAACCAACCCATAAAGAAGCCCACGATTCCGCGGGCTCACCCAGAACCCAAGCCAGGTTCTGCCAATCATATTGCCAATGGCACTGGTTCTTTGAATGTTCTGACTAGGTTTGCCGGAAAGAACCGTGTGCTGGTTATTTCGGCACCCCATGAGTCTGACGGTTACTTCAGGCTAATGATGAGGTTACTTAAGTCGGATTTGTACTGTGAAATGGCGGAGCGCCATATGCAACAAATCATGGTGTTTCATGGAAAGCGAGGAGTTGGTGGCAAAGTGAGACACGTCAACGACCAGGGCTCAATCGTGGAAGAGCCTCTAGAGCCAGTCATGGTGCCCAGGCTGGTGAATTTCCTAAAGCTGGAGGAAAACAAGTTTGGGATGGTTCTGCTTAAGAAATCCCTACAGGTCCAGGAGAGGTACCCCTTTCCAGTGCGACTGGAGGCCGTTTATGAAGCAATCGACCAGACCCCTGCACGAAGGCACGAGAAGATTAGGCAGAAGGACTTTGTGCAAATATGTAAGGCCATGGGCCTGGAAGGAAAGGTGGTGCATTCTGTCAGAACCAGGATGAGAAGCTTTAAACCTGATGTAAAGACAAAAAATACTAAACATATTGTGACATCACAAGAAGCAGCATTTACCCCTGAGCCCATTTTAGTTACTACAACACACTCTTCCACCACATCCACCAGAAAACCAACCAAACCTCCACCAACAGCAAAGCTAGATACATCTACCACACCATCCACCACCACATTCAACCCCATAATATCCAACACACTGCCACATTTACACCCACATACTCCATCCCACCCACCCATAACGCTGCCAAGCACCGGAGCCACTCACCAGCCTATAACCCCCCACATTAAGACTCACCACAAACTCCAGCCCAAGGATAGAGCAGATAAGGGTTCAGCTAACTCCCGCAGACAGAAGCCCATTAAGGACAAACCATCTAAAGGTAAAAACAAATATGACAGCAGAGTGCATATAAAGCAAGAAAAGAATGAAGCATTAGCTACTACACTTGAGAACACCAGGAGGTCCCCCAAAAAAGAGAAGGTCACCCTCAAGAAAACTGAGAAGAACCCAAAAACAGAGAGGTTAGAAAAACCTGTGAAAAAAAACAACACGGAGAGAAAGGGAACCAAAAGCTTAAAGAAATCTGACAGGAAC
Source organism: Corydoras maculifer (assembly GCA_019802435.1). NCBI lineage: Eukaryota > Metazoa > Chordata > Actinopteri > Siluriformes > Callichthyidae > Corydoras > Corydoras maculifer. The sequence goes on from JAFMOD010001157.1 coordinate 208,223, forward strand.
TCTCACAAGAACAACAGGGCGAAGGAGACGGACACCGCCGTGGCTACAGAAGAACCAGTGGACGCCAGGAAATCGCTGGAAATGTTTCTCAGCTACTTTGAAAAGAAAAGACGGCTTCTTGTAAGTAAGAGTTCAATATGGTATGGAATCTTACATTTCATTTAGTCTAGTTTATACATCACGGCATATTGGCTTAGTGGTTAGCATGTTCTCCTCTCAGTGCTAGGTATCTGGATTTGAATCCCAATCTGGATGGAGTTTCCATGTTTTTCCCCTGTCCGTGTGGGTTTCCTCTAAGTTCTCCGGGTTCCTCCCACAGTCCAATGACATGGATTCAAGCTAAATTGAATGCTCTGAATTGCCCCACATTGAATGCGTTTATTTGTGTGTCTGTGTGGGTAAATGTGCCCAGTGATGGATTGGCGCCCTGTCCTGCGTGCATCTGCCCAGTGCCCAAAACTTTCTCAACTGGATGGGCTTGGGAACCCCTCCACGTAACTCTAATAGAGGATTAAGCAGAAGATAATGAATGAATAAATGATAGATCAGTTGCTCATATCCAAATTGCCCCTATATAGAGTGTGTCTGTGTGAATGAGTGAGTGTGTTCCCAGCACCTGAAAAGTTCTCCCCTGGATGGGCATGGGGAACCCCCCCGACCCTAGTATAGGATTAAGCAAGAGATAATGGATGGCTGGATAGTTTTTGAATACATCAAGGATTATAAAACACAACCAACATGTCGGTGAATGTTTATGGCTGATTATTACTGACCTTATCCACCTCCAGTGACCTTGTGTGTGATTGTCACCTGGGTTCTGCAACCAAATGATGACTCAGCCAAGAATTGCAAGAAGGTGGTTTTATTTACAGTCCAAATTCTCAAAAGTGAGCAAAAACAAAAATGAAAACAAAATAAAGTTGAAATTTCGAAATGTTAAGTAATGAAGGCCTATGAACAAAGAAAAAAAGAAACCTATCACTTGACTAAAGTAAAAAAATAATAATAATAATCTTCCGATCTGCAGAGCAAAACTCTGTACAGCTCAGGACTACAAAGCAGACTGCAATGAAAATGGCCAGCCCCAGCTACCTCCTTCTGAGGGCTTAAACACTATCTAGCTACCCTTTCAATTATCCACAAAGAGCGGTTACAAAAGGTCCCATTTTATCTCTCATTTACACAACAATGTCAAGATTTTACAATAGTCAACATGTTACACATTTTCCACACAACCCAACTGTTTACATTAAAAGACCTTAGATTCACCACAATTCTTAATTTACCGATAATTAACTTAATTGGATGCAATCATTGGCTTCTAACCAGACTGACATTACCAAGGCAGCAAGATTCCACAGTTCGGGTCCTTGGTTGGTCCAGATGTTGGTGTGTGTGGTGCATTGGTACCTGGTGCCAGTACAGAAAGAGCTCCATGTGACAGTGATGATACTAAAACTAAAGCTATATGGTGTGTGTGCAGGTCATCACCGCCCCCAATGAGCATGATAACATGTACAGTCAGCAGAAGGATGAGTACCTGGACAAGGTCTGTGATTTAGCCCTGCGCAAAATATCCATCATCACCATTTTCGGTCCTCTGGTCAACGGGATCATGAAGATAGACCACTATCAGATGGGTGAGTCCAGTCTGGCTGTCCTCGAGTTTCTTTAGCATGCCCCGGTCCATGACCAAACGTCTGGTTACATGTTCACAGAGAAGGATAAGCCGGTGCGCGGCCTCCCAGACACCAAGCTCGTCGATCAGAAACTCATCATGGTTTTCCGCAAAGAGCTCGGCCTGGTTTACGATGACTTCTACATGGTGCTGACTGACTTTGACGTCAAAGTGAAGGTTTGCGATATGAACAGTATGTCCTACAGAAACCAATAATACAGCAATAAGACACGAGAGGGTGTGCATTATTGTAAAAAAAAATCAAGGGAAAGAGGTTTTATTAAACGTTATACCTCTTTATTCACAATAATACACAACCTCAAGTGCCTTATTGCTTTTATGAAACAGTTTCAAACACATTACAATAAATAAAACGAGGTTTGATTCATAAATGTGTTCATTAACGTTAATAAACGGGTCTTAAACGTTAATAAACGGGTCTTCCGCGACGTAATCTAGTCCAGTTTTTGAAGTGATGGTCGCTGATTAACAGGCTTCTCTAATGATCTAATACTGCCATCTAGTGGCTGAATTACAGAGCGCAGTTTATAAAAACATCTGGGAAAAAATGTATTAAAAATACAACGCATTGGAACGTATGTGAAGCGCTCAGAGGTGTGTATGTGTGTGAGGTGGGGGGGTGTTATTGTCAATGAGGTCAAACTTACCAAAATGTCCATTTGCATTCGCAGCAAAGGTACGAAGTTCCAATCATCATGAAGGCCGTGTTCGATTACGTGGACACCTTCTCGTCTCGCCTCAGAGAGATGGAGCTGCAGAGGAAGCTTGGAATCACTTGCAAGAAAGAAGACAAGTCCAGATCCCTGGAGAACTTCCTGTCCAGGTTTTACTGCATCCTTTACACTTAATCACAATTAAACATGCGAAACAGTGGCTTAGTGGTTACCACATCCATCCAGGGGAGAACGTCTCGGGCGCTGGGCAGATACACCCAGGACAGGACGCCAATCTATAGCTGGGCACACACTCACTCACACAGACACACTCTATATGGGGAAATTTGGAGAACTTAACTCGATCCATGTTTTTGGACTGTGGGAGGAAACCGGAGAACCCGGAGGTAACCCACGCTGACAGGGGGAGAACATGGAAACTCCACTCAGATGGGGTTTCGAACCGGGAATTCCTAGCACTGAGAGGCGAACGTGCTAACCGCTAACCACTAAGCCACCGTGCCGCCCTGGTTACCACATTTGCTTCTCAATCGCGAATCCCGATCCGGGTGGAGTTTCCATGTTCTCCCCGTGCCCTTGTGGGGTACCTGGGGAATCTAGTCTGAAAACATAGATTTAAGGTAAATTAAATGCTCTAAATTGCCCCAAATAGTGTGTGTCTATGTGAGTGAGTGTGCCCAGTGATAGATTGGCACCCATTCCTGGTGCCCAGCACCTAGAGCATGGGGAACCCTCCCTCCAACTCTATTAAAGGATAAGGGATAAACATCAATCACATTATCTGCCATTGTAACCATTTACAGAAACAGTTTAGGGAAGGCCCTTATATACTCCAGCATGGCTGAGCCCAAATGCACTAAGCATGATTCCTAAATTCATGATTAGTTTGGTGTGCAAGGTGCAAGTTCTTAACTCACCTCAAACCCGTCCCACAGCAGTGGGATGCATTAGAACAGAGATTGTGGGTTCTCTACACATGATCACACCTCAAAATCTTCACATCCTCTAAAGGTTTCGCTGGAGGCATCGACTGCTGATCATCTCCAGCCCTGAGCATGAAGAAGGGTCCTACCAACAGCAGCTTGATGCCCTCACCACTCAGACCTGTAATCTGGGTAAGGACCCGACAACATGTCCATCTTTATGTGTGCCTAAAGAGTGAGGGACTTAAATTCCACACCAACATCCCAAAGACATGGCAGATAAGTGGGACTTTTCCACAGTGTTCAACAGATCAGTGCTACAGCCATGAGCATCATGTTGGCTTAGTGGTTAGCATGTTCTCCTTTCAACACTGGGGATCCAGGATCGAATCCCAATCTGAGTGGAGTTTCTACGTTCTCCCCGTGTTCACCTGAGTTTTCTCAGGGTTCTCCGTTTTTTTCCCCCACAGTCCAAATACATGGATTTAAGGAAAATTTAATGTTCTAAGTTATCGGAGAACCCAGAAAAAACCAACACGGACACTGGGAGAACATGGACTGGGAGAACATCCACCCAGATTGGGATTCGAACCTGGATTACCAGCGCTGAGAGGCAGACGTACTAACCACTATACCACCATTGTAAAGATTTTATGTTTAAACCTTTGATCCAAGAATTAAATAACAGATTTTTTCAAATTCATCTATTAACAGCACCCAACCAGGGCGGCACGGTGGCTTAGTGGTCAGCACGTTCACCTCTCAGCGCTAGGGATTCCCGGTTCGAATCCAATCTGGGTGGAGTTTCCATGTTCTCCCCGTGTCCATGTGGGTTTCCTCTGGGTTCTCTGGTTTCCTCCAACAATCCAAAAACATGGATCAAGTCAATTGAATTATCCAAATGGCCCCATATAGAGTGTGTCTGTGGGACCCCTCCCCAACCCTAATAGAGGATAAAGCGGAAGATAATGAATGAATGAACAGCACCCAACTAACTGTAAAAACATTTTGCAAGGGTTTGGAGAGTTTTTGTGGGAGTTAATGGCTATTCAGCCAGAGGAACGTTTGTAAGCTAACAATCAATGTTCTAATTCACCCCTTAGGTGTTGGATGGGGTCAGAAAATTCCCTGAGATTTGCTTTGAATGCACAAAGTCAGGCTCATATAAGACTTGGCTGGGTGGAGGAACATAAGCGAATCACACAGAACTCAGGTCTTGATCCCACCAAACAGCTTTGGGATGAATTGGAATGGCGATTGAAAACTTGTGAACTAGGCCCTCTTATGGAAAACCTTTTCATAAGAGAAACCTTTGTGGAGCACACTGTATGATTAGAGTAACTTAAGGATGGATGGATCTTCTGAGAACATAAAGCCGTCTTTGAGAGGAACACAGTGTGCATACCTTCATCTCTCCTAATGTGAAGCAGACCAGAGAAACTCCATGACAGCTGGAACACTTTAGACCGATAAAACACCAGCGTGATTATATTTATGGGCTGAACAGCGTTTCGGGGAATCCATCCAGGCGCTCTAGGTTGTTTTTAATATTCCGGGGATGTTTCAGTCACCCAGCCATCCACTTCCAGCATTTCCGCTCCAGAGCCTGCCATTGACTGATCTCATAGCTGTGGGACTAATTTCAAGAACATCTGTTAGGTTTGGTGTTAGTACTCGGGGTATTAAGCATTCATGAAAATTCAAGAAAATGTTATTATCATTAATATCACATGTGGTACATGAGATAAGAACAAAATTATGGGTCACAGACCCCGATTACCCTGTTATTTTGAAGTTATAATTAAAACTAAAATTTTAAAGAAGAAAATGGGGCGGCACGGTGGCTTAGTGGTTAGCACGTTCGCCTCTCAGCGCTAGGGATTCCCGGTTTGAATCCCCTTCTGGGTGGAGTTTCCATGTTCTCCCCGTGTCTGCGTAGGTTTCCTCCGGGTTCTCCGGTTTCGTCCCACAGTCCAAAAACATGGATGAAGTCAATTGAATTCTCAAAATTGCCCCATATAGAGTGTGTCTGTGTGAGTGAGTGTGTGCCCAGCGATGGATTGGCGCCCTGTCCTTGGTGTATCTGCCCAGCGCCCGAGACGTTCTTCCCTGGATGGGCATGGGGAACCCCACCGCGACCCTAATAGAGGATAAAGCGGGTAGATAATGAATGAATGAAAAGAAGAAAATGAGTTTTTTTTAATAAAAATACAAAAATACAGTATATAGATTTGTGAAATATAATAATATACAACTATGAATATATATAATATACAACTACAGATATAAATATAATATAGAATATTTTAGCTATAAATATATGTATACACAGTATATAAAAATCATTTAAGAATATACATATATATACACACTATATATAAAATGTGGTATACATTAGATATAAATTCAGAATATCCATTCATTATCTCCCGCTTTATCCTCTATTAGGGTCGCGGTAGGGTATCCCCATGCCCATCCAGGGAAGAACGTCTCGGGCGCTGGGCAGATAGACCCAGGACAGGACGCCAATCCATCGCTGGGCACACACTCACTCACTCAAACACACTCTATATGGGGCAATTTGGAGAACTCAATTGACTTGATCCATGTTTTTGGACTGTGGGAGGAAACCGGAGAACCCGGAGGAAACCCACACAGACACTGGGAGAACATGGAAACTCCACCCGGATGGGGATTCGAATCGGGAATCCCTAGTGCTGAGAGGCGAACGTGCTAACCACTAAGCCACCGTGCCGCCTAAATTTAGAATATAAAATATAAATAAAATATAAATATAGCAGCATCAGCACAAATGAGAGATTGTTCTCTTTACAGGACATTATTCTGTGTAATTGTGACTGTCTCTCTTGCACCAGGTCTGCGCCACATGTCAGTCCTAAAGCTGCTGGGGAGAAGCATTGAGGACACGGAGGGAGTCCTGGAGGTTTTTCCAATAAATGGTAAGGCAGAATAAACTATAAGAAGCTTGGATGTTATGTTAGAATCACAATTTTCTTAGTAAATAGATGAAGCATCGTTTTTGACCTAGATTTAAATTTTAGGGCTGAAAACTGATTCAAATTGATTCAGTAATAAATTATAATGCATCAGTGATTATTTCTAGCCACTTGGTGGTGATAGCCTGATGCCCTAAGCTGCCACAAGGGGGAGACAAATGACCAGGGCATAATGAGAGGACGCAGGCATAAGTAAATTTCATTGAGCATGTTCTCATTATCTTCCGCTTAGCCATTTTATTAGGGACTGGGGTGTGTGTGGGGGTCCCCATGCCCATTCTGGGGAAAAATGTTTTGGGGTGCCAATCCATCACTGGGCACACACTTACTCACGGGCACTATATAGGCAATTTACAGCAGTCAAATCACCTTAAATCCATGTTTTTGGACTGTGGGAGAAAACCGGAGAAACCAACATGGACACGGGGAGAACATGGAAACTCCACCCAGATTGGGATTTGAACCTGGATCCCCAGTGCTGAGAGAAGTGCTAAGGAGAATGAGTCCCCCACTGAGTCTTGGTCCTTCCAAGGTTTCTTACTTGAATAACAGCATAACAGGGAGTTTTTATCTTGCCACTGTCGCTTCGGCTTGCTCTTTGGGGGTTTAAAGGCTTTTCATTCTGTAAATCTGCTTTGTGACAATGTACGGTGGTAAAAAGAGCTCTATAAATTGACCTTGAGAGGAGAACATGCTAACCACTAAGCCAGCATGCCACCCAGCCTTAAATATATCAATTACATTGGGTCATTTAGCAGACGCTTTTGTCCAAAGCAACTTACAAGGTGAGCACAGGGTTAAATTACAACATCCCTGGAGCAATGGGGGTTAAGGGTCTTGCTCAAGGACCCACATTGGTAACTTCAGTGGACCTGGGATTTGAACCCCCAACATTCAGACTGATAGCCCAACGCCCTGACCACTGAGCTACCGTGCCCAATTACAATATAAAGTTATAAAAAATGAATGTGAACATACACATCTACATACTTTGTTAGTTCCCTTTCGTACAATTGGTAGTACCGTAGTCAACACCGCGATGGTGGTGGTGCGAATGGGCCGAGAATATTCAACCAAACAAATCTAGTCAGCAACATCCTGTGATCACTGATGAAGGATTATAGGATGAACACAAGCTGCAACAACACATGACCTACTGTCTCTGATTCTACATTCACAAGGTGGAGCAATAAGGTGAATGTGGGTAATAGAGTGTGCAGTAAGTGGATACAGCGTTAAAACTCAAGCAGCACAACACATACCAACACACCACCATGTCAGTATCTCTGCAGTACTGAGAACCATCCACCACCCTAATGATACCCGCTTTGTAGGGATCCTGATTACTAGGTCACGTTACCTACTGGCATGTTTTAACTGGTGGCTGAAAACAGCATATATTTTCTAAAAAAAAAAAATGTACGGCGGCGCGCTGGCTTAGTGGTTAGCATGTTCTCCTCTCAGCACTAAGGATTCCCGGTTCAAATCCCAATCTGGGTGGAGTTTCCATGTTCTCCCCGTGTCTGCATGGGTTTCCTCCGGTTTCCTCCCACAATCCAAAAATATGGATCAAGGTCAATTGAGTTCTCCAAACTGCCCCATATATAGTGTTTCTGTGTGTGTGTCGTGATGGATTAGCGCTCTGTCCTGGGTGTATCTACCCAGCGCCCGAAACCTTCTCCCCTGGATGAGCATAGGGAACCCCTCCTATGACCCTAATATAGGATAAAGCGGAAGATAATGAATGAATGAAAAAACAATGTTAATGCAGGGAGAACATGCAAATGTCACACAAAAAAAAAGTTTTTAATGGAACACAACACTAGTCCATGCAACACTAGTCCATGGAACACAACACTAGTCCATGAAGTAACAGAAGAACCAGGAAAAAACATAAAAACTCCACCCAGATTGGGATTTGCACCTGGAATCACCAACGCTGAGAGGAGAACATGCTAACCACTAAGCCACCGTGGGATTTGATTCGGATTGGGATTCGATTTGTTTAATAAAAATATGCAAATTGTTCAATGTCACAGGGAGTTCGAAGGTGGTGCGCGAGAAGCTCACGGCCTCCCAAGTGCACAACATCCGTAACTACTTTCAGATCGGTGAGGACGTCTTCTCCATGCTGCTGGTGGGAAAAGACGGCAACGTGAAGTCGTGGTATGCGTCACCCGTATGGTCCATGTCCACCATCTACGACGTGATCGACTCCATGCAGCTGCGCAGGCAGGAGATGGCCATCCAGCTGTCGCTTGACATGCGCTGCCCCGAGGAAAAGCACAGAGATCATGGAGACGGCCATCGTCATGGTTACAGTTACTGAAAACAGACTGATTTTCTATAAAAGCATGAACACAGCTGGTTTAATGTTCCACTGAAGTCTTTATGTCCAAACATGGTTTTAAATAAAATCTTCATCAGGTTCTGAAGTAAAACAATCTGATACATTTCCTTCTGTGTACATCAGTGGAACCTCTGAATCATCAGGTGGTTTGAGTCCATCCATCCATCCATCCATCATCTTCCGCTTTATCCTCCATTAGGGTCGCGAGGGGGGGGGGGTATGAGTTCCCCATACCCATACAGGGGAGAACATTTTACCCCTGGATAGCCAGGACAGGACACCTATCTATCACAGGACACACTCACACAGACACACTCTATATGGGGCAATTTGGAGAACTTAATTGACTTGATCCATGTTTTTGGACTGTGGGAGGAAACCAGAGAACCCGGAGGAAACCCACGTGGACACGGGAAGAACATGGAAACGAGAAGTGAACGTGCTAACCACTAAGCCACCGTGCCGCTCATGGTTCAAGTCATTATACAAAATGTAGTTTTGTTGTAGTAGTTACATTACTTCATTTGGAATATAACCTCCATAACTCTGCCTACTCTGGTCAAATACACTAATAGACATCTAACAGATGCATTACTAATGTTATATCAGGATCCAGTAATAAATATGCACAGAGGAAATTTATTATTCATTCATGACAGAACCAGATGATTAAAAAAAAAAAAAAAAAAACCCAAGGGCCAAACACGAACATGATGACCACTGAAGCCGTGTGTCATTCTGAAGCCGTGTTTTTGTTTTAAAACTAAAGCTGTGAATGTCATGACCCAGACTTATCTAAAAAGTCCTGAAGTCGTAACCCCCCCCCCCCTTCATAGTTGTTTTCTGGAGCGGTTTAGTACAAACCTCATCTCTGGAAAATAATATTAAGTTTAACAGATAAAAGGACAAATATGAGATGTTTACTCTTTTTAAATATAATTAAAAAAATACATATATATATTAAAAATATTATATATGTTTTTTTAAATGTAAGTTTAAAGTTGGGTTGAAGGGCATTTTTTAAATTTTGCTTTTTAAAGGTTTGGCAATCAAAGGTTCAAATCGATGCGGTGTCGTAGGTGTTTATATAGATGCCTCCTTAAAACTGTCGCCAGTGGCATTTAAAAAACATCTGAATACGGTGAGTATGAGGTGTGTCGAATTACTTTTGCCCATCCCTCATACCCCATGCCCATCCAGGGGAGAACGTCTAGGGCGCTGGGCAGATACACCGAGGACAAGATGCCAGTCTATTACTGAGCACATTTACTCACACAAGCATACTATATATGGGACAATTAAGATCATTCAATTTACCTTAAATCCATGTTTTTGGACTGTGAGAGGAAACCAGAAAACACACGCAGACACTGGGAGAGCATGGAAACCACCCAGACTGGGATTCGAACCTGAACCCCCAGCGCAGAGAAGTGAACGTGCTAACCACCGAACCACCCTGCCGCCCTCGACTAAACTCATTCTTGCTTATAGTCTCGGTCATCAATCGATGATCCGGTCATACATTCATTCTTTCATCTGATAAAAGAACCACAAAGTGAGTCCAGTACCAAAAGTACAAAGTGAAACCAGTTTTAGCTTTTAATTAATTTTTACAAAAAATGTTAAACATTTTTTTAAAGATTAAAAAAATTATTTTTTTAAATTATTTTTTGTTTGCTTATTTGAAGGTTTTATATGGGTTTTCTACTTCAGGTTTACATTAAATAAAAAACAAAACAAAAATTGTGCCTACTCTTGATAGTTAATTGCTAACCGTTTCTTTCTTTTCTCACATAAAACAATTCTTCAGAAACGCATTCTCTTAAGTGCTCGGTTCTTTAAACCTGTTTATGTAACCGAAATAAACCCTTAACATGAATGATTAAGGGGTGTGTCCTCATGTTATTGCGTATGTACTTAAGCACTATTGACAATGTACATTAAGGACAAGTGCAAAAAGAAAGTGATTCAATTTTGGTACCAGGCTCCATTCTGGTCTTTCTCCAAACTAAACAGCACAAAGAGTTTAACAGGTTGTTAAACGACACTTTGTGCACATAATAATAATAAACCAACCATCCATTATCTTCCGCTGTATATTCTATGAGGGTCGCGGGGGGGGGGTTCCCATGCCCATCCAGGGGAGAACGTTTTGGGCGCTGGGCAGATACATCCAGGACAGGGCGCTAATCCATCGCTGGGCACACACTCACACAAATGCACTCTATATGGGGCAATTTGGAGAATTTAATTGACTTGAGGCAGCACGGTGGCTTAGTGGTTGGCACGTTCGCCTCTCAGCGCTAGGGATTCCCGGTTCGAATCCCCATCTGGGTGGAGTTTCCATGTTCTCCCCGTGTCTGCGTGGGTTTCCTCTGGGTTTTCCGGTTGCCTCCCACAGTCCAAAAACATGGATCAAGCCAATTGAATTCTCAAAAATTCCCCCATATAGAGTGTGAGTGTGTGCCCAGCGATGGATTGGCGTCCTGTCCTGGGTGTATCTGCCCAGCGCCCGAGACGTTCTCCCCTGGATGGGCATGGGAAACCCCACCGCAACCCTAATAGAGGACAAAGCGGAAGATAATGAATGAATGAATGAATGAATAGTTGACTTGATCCATGTTTTTGGACTGTGGGAGTTAACCGGAGAACCCGGAGGAAACCCACGCAGACACGAGGAGAACATGGAAACTCCACCCAGATGGGGATTCGAACCGGGAAGCCCTGGTGCTGAGAGGCGAATGTGCTAACCACTTAGCCACCGTGCCGCCCATAATAATAATAATAATACTACATTTATTTTTATCATTGTAGTAATGATGCAGGCAACAGTTTTGAAGCTAATGAAGAAATTTTTGTGGAAGACTGAAAAGAAGGGAGTTGCAATAATCAAGACGGGAAGTAACTAGGCTATGAACGAGGATATAAAGTGCTTGAGCAGATGGTTGCGTGTCTAAGGCAACGTGACTGAAATGTCCAGACTTTATTAGCCTTCTGCCTTCATCATTCGCTGTGTGTGCGCACGATCCTACATTCACATCCACTTATTGTTCTGTACTGTGATGTTTACGCAGTAAAAATGCAGATATGCATATGGCTGAATGTGTATTGATGGAATTGAGAGGGGTGACTGTAACATAGCACCTTATAGATCACCCCACCCCCTCTCACCCCATAACACACACTCAGGCTTCATTTCACATGCACAAATCAACCACTCTAATAGTTTTACAGGTAGTTTCAATGTGTGGAGAAGCTGCACTGTAACTCTTTAATACCCCACAATCAGTATTGGAACCTTAATCAATGCATGGAAGCTGCAGCAGCTTCAGATTCAGTGCTGGTTCAATAATCCAACCAATGTAACATCAACTAAACAACGCATCTGTTAAACATAAGGCACCATGTTACCATTCATCTAGTGAGCAAAGCAACCTGCCACTGGATTACCGAGTCGAAAAATGTTAAAGAATCTGATTAATCATGTTACTATATGGCAGTCTTATGGAAATTAAGTTTAGAGACTGCCTATGAAAAACAAACACTACCTGTCAGACTCCTCAGTGTCAACAATTAAGGCATTAAAACCAAAGTTTTTATATTCCACTATGTAGTTCCACTATAAATCACACCACACCATTTGTGTGCTGAAAATGCTGATTTGAGAGCATTTGAATTTTTTTGGGCACAAGGACCTGCTCATGCCTGCGAATTTGCTCTCATATTTTCTTCCCCCATAGATAAAACTTCTCTCTCCGTGTGATCCTGCGAAACCTCAGCAGCTTCAACGCTCCTGCACTTTGATATCTTATACAACCAGGCCACCAGGAAGATCAGAGCGATGGCTGCAAAGTAACCACTGTAGACCAGAAACTGGAAGAAACAAAAAGGTACATGACATCACAGTGGCCAAAAGTATACAGGTACGCCTGTGAAGACATGCGTTTGGTCAGGTAGACCGTATTAATGATGTATTTACCTGGGTATAAATGTCAAGGCCCAAACCAGCTGAGTCGACCACAATAACAGTAAGCAGAGTCTGCAGCAACAGCGCGACAAAGGTGTTCATGCCAAACACTAAGGCGTATCGAGCCATGCTCAGAGTAGCAGCAATCTGGTACCTGTATCGAAAACAATGAGTCCGATGAGACACAGTACATGTATTTCACCACATTGACCATGAACTGCGGGCGGCATGTTGGTGTACTGGTTATCTAGATTTGAATCCTGATCTGGGTGGAGTTTCCATGTCCTCCCTGTGTCTGTGTGGATTTTCTCCAGGTTCGCCGGTTTCCTCCCACAGTCAAAAACATGGATTCAAGTTAAATCGGCTGCTCTAAATTGCCCCTATATAGTGTGTGTAAGAGAGCATGGGCACGGTGATGGATCAGCACCCGGTCCTAGGTGTATCTGCCCAGCGCCTGAACCTTTCTCCCTTGGGGTTTTTATGCCCATCCATCTGCCACCCTAAAAGAGGATCAAGCGGAAGATAATTAAGTAAATGGATGGACTAGATTGGTGTGGGTGGCACGTTGGTGTAGTGGTTAGCACGTTTGCCTCCCCCAGAGGAATCTGGATCTGGATGGAGTTTCCATGTTCGTCTCCGGTTTCCTCCCAAAGTCCAAAAACATGGATCCGAAATAAAAAAGCTGCTTTCAATTGCTCCCTATAGTGTCTATGTTAGTAAGTGTCTACCCAGCACTCAAAATGTTCTCCCTTAGATGAGAATGGGGGGAAAAAAAAAAAAACCCACACACACACACACACAGCCACAGCCCCTAAGATGAGAAGATGAGATAAGACTATGAACCATAATGACTTGGAACATTTAATAATTATTTTATTATAAAACAGTGTACACCATGACCAGACTGGAGTACCTTTACAGAGCAGCTTGAAAGGAAAAATTTGCATTATTACGCATTTCATATTTACAAGTAGTAAATGTAGATTAAAGAATTATTAATTTATTTCAGGAATTAATATTGCTTAAGTTCTCATACTTTTAATAAGCTATGGCACTATTGTTCTCTAATCAGACCCATGTGAGAATGTATCTCTGTGTCAAGGTCAGGATGTACAGAAGGGAGTCACCGGCAGGGAGTAGTATTATATGGGTCGGTTGACTACAAACGTTCTGATAACAAGAAGCATCATTATTTTACACTAAGCAGAATAACTTCTGCTCAGGCGGGGTGGCCCACAGGTGATCAATCTGAGATGGAAGAGCAGCAAAGGTGGGGGCCTGTGCAGAAGAGTATATAAGGATGGAGTCAGAGGTCGGAGAACAGCCAAATCGTGCATGGGTTGTTGACTGCGCTCTTCTCCCCAGATTTCTGTTGTATTATTAAATGTTATTTCTTCACTTAGAACTGTTGGTGTGATCTCCTTTTCAAACGAACGCACGGGTAGATTTACCCACAAGCTGTATAAAAATATGAAGTCAGTGTTGAAGACGGTCCTGTAAGAAACTCTTAAAGTCTCCCCAAAACAAGTTGCAACATGCAGTCACTACAAACGTTATTATTAACACTATCCTAATAATGGAATAGGCTTTTCATTTTGTAGATTGTGGATTATAGGGTAGAAGTTGTTTTGCAATCTAAGATGATTACGGTATCATTACTACAATGAGAAGAGTGCAGCTTACGTTGCTATGGTGATCAGCAGCATGTAAGTGGTTTTGAAGAGCACGTAAAATGCATAGCAAGCCCAGATGTTCCAGATCATGTCCATGGCGAACACTGCCACGGCGATCACCACCGAGAAGCTAAAGAGCGCAAGTTCTCCCCACCTGGCCCAGGACACCTTCACAAAGCCAATGGCGAAAGCAGCAAGAGCTCCTGTAAATTAACATCAGAGTTTAAAATGTTATCTAAATGTGTACAGTTAAACATCTCATACACACACACACACATATATATATATATATATATATATATATATATATATATATACACACACACAGAGACAGAGATACACACACAAACAGGTTAACCTACCAAGCAACGTGGAAACGGTCTCAACATATCCATTATAGATCTCAAATTCTGTTGAGGGCAGGATTTTTTCCCACAGAGCCTGGGCATAGTTCACCACCTGAAAGTAGCCACATGTGGACAGCGCCCACCACACCGACCATGCCAGGAGTGTGCGAGACGAGAAGCACTCCAGAAAATCTGCACCAAGACCTTTCAAGACGTCCAACATACCTCTTGATGACCTTAATGCACTCCCTGCTTGAGCATCTCCATAATGCTTTTCCTGCTTGAAGAGCAAAGAATGAAATAATTACTTGGTTTATTTAGAAGGTTACTGTCTTAACATCAGTGGTTGTGTTCTCACAGGGACGGTTACAAGTGATACACACGTAGGGACAATTTAGTATCTCCAGCACACCCCTCTGCATGTCTATGAAGAAAGGGAATCAGGTGAGTTTGAGCTGACTGTGGCTTGTCTGTGTGTCTGTACAGGCGAATTAGAAGAGGCGACCTAGGAGAGTCTAGGTCACGAAGCCTAACACAGACAATTAACACAGATAAGCCGTAGGTGAGATCCAGTACGTAAGTGGGATCAACAGTCATGCTATAAAAAGGGGTGAAATATATATATCGACTTACTGCGATGTCTTTATCCACAGTGGGAGAATCTGCAGTCTCGTTCTGGGTCCGGTGGAAGAACAGGCTCTCAGAGGGCATAGACAGGAACCAGGGTGCCAGGAACGCAATGCAGGATGAGACCAACGTGATGATGCCAAGATAAAGCAACCGCACCTGTCCCACTGACACCATGAGCTGTCCTATGAGGGACCCCATGGACGAGCCCAACAATGTGACACTACGGCAGTACCCAGTCACCCGCTGGTAGTCCGCCCGCGGCACTACGCTGTAGATGTAGGAGTAATACGCGATGTCTGTAGCTGTGGCCACGCCAAAGAAAAACTCCAGGACCTGCATGGCGAACACACCCTGTGCTTTCACCAGCATGCTGTAGGTCACAACCAAGCTGGCTGCCTGGAGGAGGAGCACCGGCTTGTACCGCAAATAATCCGTGGCCAGGAACGCAGGTAAGAGGAGGACCAGGTAGGAATAGGTCCATATTGGATAGATCTCGTTCACAACCTGCAAAGACGGTAATTTCATGAAACAAATTAGAACCCAATTTGGACTAAAGAATTGAATCATCTACAGGAGCCTTTATGATATAAGGATAAAATAAGTACCTTTCACACATCTGCTGTCCTGTGAATGATCTACCACCAAAATAATTACTGCTTTGTGGCGTAGATCATTAAATTCTCATAGCATTAACTTCCGCTTAATCCTATACTAAAGAATAGGGTTTCATGCTCATCCAGGGTAGAACGTCTAACAGTGGATACATGTGCACTCGCACAGACACACACTATGTGGGGGTAATTTTGATAGGGCAATTAAGAGCAGCCAATTTACCTAGAATCGAACCTGGAGCTTAAAAGCTGAGAGGTGGACATGCTAACCACTAATACACCGTGCCGCCCTAGATCAATGAATTTTAGATCCAGATCATGAATTTCCATCCATTATCTTCCACTTTATCCTCTATTAGGTTGTGGGGGGGTTCCCATGCCCATCCAGTGAGAACGTCTCAGGCGCTGGGCAGATACACCCAGGACAGGGTGCCAATCCATCGCTGGGCACACACTCACACACAAAATATAGGGCAATTTGGAGAATTCAATTGACTTGAACCATATTTTTGGACTGTGGGAGGAAACCGGAGAACCTGGAGGAAACCCACGTGGACACGCTGAGAACATGGAAACTCCACCCAGATTGGGATTCATGAACATAATTTTAATAAAATGTAGAACAATGAACTGGTTTTGTTTTTACAGATTTGAGGAAGTCAACATGACACACTGCATTATTATAAAACAAGGAAAGAAGTGGTTCTGTTCTTTAAATCTGATGCGCTGAGCTGTTTGAATCCAGCCATGACACAATCGTATCAATGCGTTATATACAATACATTATTTTAAAACCATAAAATATGGTCTGCAGTTTTTTCCCCTATAATGTGTAATTTGGCCACTAGATGGCAGTATTTCATTGTTAGAGAAGATCAGTTTATTTAAGATTTATTTCAATAAAGGCATTTATGAATCAAACCTTTTTTATTATAGTATGTATAGTTGTTTTGTATAGTATGTATAACTGTTTTCTAAAAGCATGATTTATTTACATTTTAATTAAGCATTAATTATTTATTAAGAATTAATTAATCTCGTCTTTAATAAAGAATTTTTTTTAGGTTTATTTGCTATTTCAGTAATGCCTGCTTTAAATGTAATAATCATAATTAATTTCACCTTATAACTTATTGGTCAGCAGAGAAGTCCAGCTGTACACTTACCTTCAGTAATTCAGTTTTTATCCAAAGCCACTTAAAAATGAGAACACCACAAGTCAGTGGTAGTAGAAAAAACCAGCTACACTGTAGAACGATCAACCCTGATCATTATCCGATCTAGCTTCAATTTTTTTTTCATAGCAACACCGCAGTAAGCTGTAACCTCAGTGCATTTACCAAATAAGTTCAATCTCACCTGCAGAACAGTAGTAAAAAATTTAAAATTTATTTCCTTGGTTGTTTAAATGTAAAAGTTTTATTCACATTTAAAATTATCCATGAACAATCATCTTAAGACCCTTAACTCTGCATCTCGTGATGTTTTGGTTATTAATCTCTGTTAAACCCGTGATGAAGATAAGCCTAAACAGCCTCAGGTTCATATATGAATATACACTCAGCAGCCACTTCATTGGGTTCAGGAGACGAAGACTCCCTCTTCAATAAGATTACAATAAACTATAGAACTTTAAATATCATACATTAGAAGGATTTGCAGCCCCAATTTTTATGGCTCACAGTGGTTCGGGCCACTTGAACAGGACAGGTGGAATTACATTTACATTTAATGATTTAGCTTTTATCCAAAGCGACCCACAAATGAGAACACCACAAGTCAGCGTTGGGGTTGTTCTGACTCTCAGCACTGCTTGGATACTGATTTGATAGCAGTGTTCAACACATAGCAGTGTGTCGAAACACTGATTCATTACACTAGCACGTAGGGATTCAAATATTAATTAATATGAATGACGCATCAATTACACAGCACACAATTTGATGCATCGTTACGTCCGCAAGAACATTGATTCCACTATTTTTTGGCTTGCTCCAATGTGCACAACACCTTCTGCAAAGCTGCAGGTGGCAGTTTCCTTGTTGGTTTATTTAAAACCTAATAGATTGAATGTAATATATATATATATATATTGAATGGGTGATGTAGTGATTAGCGGGTCTGCCTCTCAGAGCTGGGGATCCAGCTTCGAAAACCAATCTTGCAGGAGTCTCCATGTTCTCCCCATGTCCATCGTGGGTTCCACCGGGTATTCCAGTTTTCTTCCACAGCCCAAAAACATGGGTTCAAGGTAAATTGAATACTCTAAATTGCCCCATATTGAATGTGCTTGTGTGTTTTTGTGCGACTGAATGTGCCTGGGTGTATCTGCCCCTCCGCAACCCTAGTAGGAATTAAGCAGAAGATAATAAATGAGTTAATGAATATTAAAACATGTGACGGCACGGTGGCTTAGTGGTTCGCCTCTCAGCACTAGGGATTCCCGGTTCGAATCCCAATCTGGGTGGAGCTTCCATGTTCTCCCCGTGTCCGCGTGGGTTTCCTCCGGGTTCTCCGGTTCGAATCCCAATCTTGGTGGAGTTTCCATGTTCTCACCGTGTCCGCGTGTGTTTCCTCCGGGTTCTCCGGTTACCTCCCACAGTCCAAAAACATGGATCAAGGTCAATTGAGTTCTCTAAAAAAAATCCCCCATATAGAGTATGTGTGTGAGTGAGTGTGTGCCCAGTGATAGATTGGTGCCCTGTCCTTTGTGTATCTGCCCAGCGCCCGAAACGATCTCCCCTGGATGGGCATAGGGAACATCCCCACGACCCTAATAGAGGATGAAGCGGAAGATAATGGATGGATGGAATATTAAAACATGTGACGGCACAGTGGCTAGGTGGTTAGCACGTTCATCGCTCAGCAGGTTCGAATATAGGAGGACATTCAATGTTCTCCCCGTGTCTTGGGGGGGGGGGGTTTCTCCAGGTTCTCGGGTTTCCTTCACGGTCCAAAAAAATGGTTTCAATGTAAATTGGCAAATGTTCTTCCCTGGGTGGGAATGCAGAACCCTCACTAGTAGAGGATTGAGCAAAAGATAATAATTAAAAGCAAATATTTAGTACTGAATCGTATTTAGGGCGGCACGGTGGCTTAGTGGTTAGCATGTTCTCCTCTCAGCACTAGGGATTCCCGGATCGAATCCCAATCTGGGTGGAGTTTCCATGTTCTCCCCGTGGGTTTCCTCATTGATACCATTGACATGGTATCAAGGTCAATTGAAGTTCTCCAAATTGCCCCATATGAAGTGTGTCTGTGTGAGTGAGAGTGTCCAGCGATGGATTGGCGCCCTGTCCTGGGTCTATCTGCCCAGCGCCCGAAACGTTCTCCCCTGGATGGGCATGGACATGGGTATGGGCATTGGGGACACCCCCCCCCCGCGACCCTAATAAAGGATAAAGCGGAAGATAATGGACGGATGGATGAATCGTATGTAATCGAATAGTGGGGAATCTTTAGGTAGCGAAAATATTTGAATCGTTGGTTTAAGGAATCGGCTCGAATCATTGTAATGGTTCCTATTTGCACTTGCACGACACACACACACACACACACACACACACGACGGCAATGTCACCGTCCAAATAATCCCTGCCCTGTGGCTTCAGGATGAACAAGTTCTCTCCCGAACTTCTAATTATTGTAATATTGACTCTCGCGTCGCGGTTCTCGTGTTCACACCGTAACTACGTCACCGGGAAACCAAAAAAACAAACGTACCTGAGTCTCGGTGAGGTTCTTTTCAGGTCCCAGCAGGAAGGCGGTGAGAAAAGGTTCTAAGGTCCTCATGTTACTAAAGAAGCCGTAAACACAGAGCAGCACAGTGGGATAAAGCACCGCATTTTCTTTACGTTGCAGCGTGACCTTCTCACTAGGCATTTTTGAAGCTCTACCACGCGGCTGAGGTACAACACGTGACTAGGGCATTTGTCGTACGGGAAGCAACGTGGGTCACATTACGCGTCTTGTTTAAAAAAAAACGTTTCTAGAAAATGCTTTTCATCTCCACCCTTTGATTTTTTACAACCACTACATCCATCCATTTTCTTCCGCTTTATCCTATACAAGGGTTAAGGGGGCTATATGGGGCAACTTGGAGAATTCAGTTCACCTTGATCCATGTTTTTGGACTGTGGGAGGAAACCGGAGAAGCCGGAGGAAACCCACACGGACACGGGGAGAACATGGAAATTCCACCCAGATTGGGATTCGAACCGGGAATCCCTAGCGCTGAGAGGAGAACATGCTAACCACTAAGCCACCGTGCCGCCCTCAGTCACTACATTTAAAGTGTAATTAGCCAATCAGAAATGAACAAATGCAGACTAAATCAATACAGTGACTGTGTGCTATTTATGTTGTTAAAATGTCTCTAACGAAAAAACATGAACAGAACTTTCAGTGTTATTTTATGGGTTCAATGCCCATCCAGAGGAGAACGTTTTGGGGGCTGGGCAGATACAACCAGGACAGGGCGCCAATCTATTGCTGGGCAAACTCACACTATATGGGGCAATTTAGAGCATTCCATTTACCTTTAATCCATGTTTTCAGATTGTGGGAGGAAAGCGGAGAACCGGGGAGAACATGGAAACTCCACCAAGATTGGGTTTGGAACCGGGATCCCCAGTGCTGAAAGGCGAACGTGCTAACACAGAGGCATTTGCACATACATTGACACCCAGGACAACCGACCAGTTTACCATGTGGTTTTGGCCTGCTGCAGGTAGAAAGGGGAGCCCAGCCACATTTCTCTCACTTTAATTGGTCCTGTTGGATCCAGTAACTATTTTTTTCAGGTGGAGTGTCACTCAAACAATTTTAAGCGATTTAACCATTTCACACTGTGCCCAGTTTCACCTTACGATGCTACACCTATAGTCATCCTGCTCTTGCCGTTACACAATTACTGTGCGTGTTTGGTTTTTATAGATGTCATTTATTATGTTACTATTCTTATTTTAAATGCAAAGAAAAATGTAGACTGAAGGAAAGCAATTAAATTTATTGGAGTATCTATTATGACATTGAGAAGGTTATTACAATATAAAAAGCAGGAACAGCAGAACACGCCTCTAATCCATCCTGGCCTTCAGGGTTCGTGTAGTGATCTTATCTTTCTCACTGCAACAAACAAATCAGACCACAAGTCTAACGTTAGTAAGTAATTAGGACCTGGAAGTTTAACAAACACATTAAAAGAAAAAAAAAGGGGGGGGGGATTTGCAGGATCAGGTTTAATAATTCTACAGTGTAGCTGGTTTTCTTCATAACTACTCATTTCTGAGTTTCTAATTTGTAAGTCGCTTTGAATAAAAGCGTCTGCTAAATGACTAAATGTAATGTAAACGTAAAAGCACATCCTTCAGACGTAGATCTAAGAATGAACTGCATTTGCATTTTACATTTGATCATTTAGCAGACATTTTTTTCCAAAGAGACTTACAAGTATATGATTGCTGGGATCAGAACATACGGACAGCAACCCTGTCCTGCCTTGCTCAAGGGCCCACACATTGGTAAGTTCAGTGAACACGGGATTTGAACCCTCAAAGATTGTTAGCCCAACCACTGAGCTACCATACTCCTAAATTAACTGTTATACGTCTTGATGTAAATGTGGTTACAAAAAAATACACCACAGACAACATATTACAACAAATATAGATTTATGAACCATCTTGGTTGCTCTGAAGTTTCTCTGCCATCTCCCCCCCCCCCACTCCCACCATCTCTTTTGTATCCATTTCTGTCAACCTGTTTGTATCCAGCAAACTTCCTCTTAGTCAGTGTGTTTTGTTATGAAAAGATTCTATAGAATATTATTAAAGTCTCCAACAGATGTGGGGGGACATGTAGCGAGGGTATTTACTTACATGACATGCACTATTACCCCCATACCAGAAACGGCATCTCTGTCTACAGCATTCAGCATGGCCTGGGAAATGGTCTCAAACAGATCATCCGGCTCCTGAAGGGAACAAAAACCAGAAACTGTTCATTCATGTAATCTGATTCATCAGATAATCAATAATAATAATACTTCAATATATTCAAATTTATATTTTTGGAAAATGCTTTGTATATATTCATCCACAGAATGACAAAATGTAATGGTACAAACTGCATAAATATATTTCTTTATAACAATTAATTGGGATTTTGGACATAAATGGCCATTAATCTGCCAATAAGGCAACAGGACACATCAGATCTTAAACCTCAGTTTCATCACACTTAAACATTACTTATCTTATATCAGTGTTTATAAATGATAACTGATTAAACCGAGAGTGAAATGTCTCCTCACTTCATTGGGATGTTCAACTCACCATATCAGGCTCCCATAACGACTCACACATGCCATACATCTGTTCCGAACAAGTGCCACTGACCACGAAATCCTCTGTCACCATAGGACAACCAATCAGATCCAAGGAGCAGATAAAAGGCTCAAAGGTTTTAGGGTCTAGACCAGCTATCACAGGCTCAATGTAGTAAGGGCCGAACCTGAACAGCGATGGAGAGGACACAAAAATATTAGTCCCTTGTTAAATTTAACCTCATTACACTTGTTGTATAGAACGAGAGAGAGTCTGTTGACAACTATTATACATTATGAATATTGCAGACTATTTAAACAAGTATTGGGACTTCCACACGTTATGGACAACTGTGTACAACTTTGTAGAAACAGTAGAATCCCCTCTGAGTGGGTCCCAGTGCACGAAGCAAATGAAGACATAGCTGGGTGAGAGCTAAAAGTGAGATTCAGCATCAATTTTTGACAAATGATTGTCAGGATAAACTGACAAAAAAAAACACAGAAACTCCAAAATCTGGTAAAATGTCTTCTCAGTAGCATAACAGCGGTTATAGCTGCAAAGCAGAGAGACCTATTTAACCTTGAACATCATATCAGCTCCTGTAGCTGTAATGTGAAGGCGTCTCTGGATTTGATTTGAATATTGTATGAATCTTCAGGCTGCCGCTTAATGACCTCATTGCTATTTGTTTGATCAGTACATTGTACAGATACATACCTTCTCTCATACAGCAGGTTGGACACCATGCTCATGAAGGTCTTGGGCTTGATCTGACGACCTTCCTTCAGCTCATACAGGTTCAGGCGGAATTTTAGTCGCTGAGATCTGAAGGGAGAAACAGTACAGAAAAGATAATAAACAACCAGGAACATGTAAAATGGTCATGTTTGTAAAACTCTAAGATAATAGCTCACACCCAACAGTGTGTTCTGCATTGCTGCACTCGTCCTATAATCCTCAAATCACTACAACCAATTTAAATCAACTTATATGAGCAGAAGTTATGAAGATGCCTAGCTGTATAAGAATATGAAATGTTTCTCTACAATGTTTTAGGGCCACAAGCTCAATGAAGCTGTACTTACACTGTCTGCACATCTGTAGCCAGTCCTGCCAGGCCGATGAACAGTCTGTCACCCATGGGAAAGATCTTCTGAAAGTCTGTGGTAACCATCTGAGCCTGGATCCCAAACCTTCGATCGGCAGCAATGGCAACACAATTTTTCCCACGCATCGCCATGACGGCGCCTCCGTTATATGACATAATAGACTGCAAACATCAGATCAGGTACATGGTGACTCTAATTTGCCTTCCAAAAAGTGTTTGGTTCATCAAGAATAGCTTTTTAGTAAAACAATTTATGCATCTTATAATAAAGGTCATATTAAAATTATTTTACATTCCAATCTCACCACAATAATCTGTCTCTGAGGTGCATCCTAACAGTGAATTAAAGAACTACAGCTCAATCCAGCAGCATATATGCCAACTGCGCCCCAACATCCAGACTTACAGATAATTTTCTCACTGCCACATTTAGTTTGTTGTTAGGGTCATCTGCAAACCTGAAGTATACAGTGCTATATGAATAACTGTTTATTCAATGACAATTGAAGACATTTCCTTTATAATCCGGTGATCACTGATGAAGGATTAGAGGATGAAGAACACAAACTGCAGGAACAGATCTAGCTCTGATTCTACATCTACAGGATGGATGTTTGTAACAGAGTGGTACAGTGAGTGGGTACAGGGTTCTAACTTCTAACACACCACCACCATGTCAGCGTCACTGCAGTACTGAGAATCATCCACCACCCTAATAATACCTGCTCTCAAGTACATACTACTCTAACAAAAGCCTATCAATATTTAAAAAAGAAAAAAAAAAAAGTCAGATTTTAGACCTTTTTTTCCCCTAATTCCCAAACAGGAAGGTTACTGATGGAACCAGTCAGATAATCTGATACCAGGTCCTATGGTTTGTTAAACTTAGTTTACAGAATTTTGTAATCAACAAAAAGTTGAATGTAAATGTAAATCTGATAGAACGGGGCTTAATATGATTAAACTTTTTACTTTTCATCAAAACTCCAGTTAGGAGTCTGTGCAGTCATTTTAAGAACAACTTAATTGTGCATGAATTAAAGTTAGGTACATCACCTTAAGTGATGATTTTACACAAATGAATGAAAATATTGCAATATTGTTAATGTACATATTAAAGAAGAGGGTTACAGTTCCAGTTCTATTGTAGTTTATAGTAAACTTTAGATAAAATAACCGTCTTAGATTTTATGTATACATCCATCCATTATCTTTCCGCTTCCGGGGTCACGGGGGGGGGGGGGGG
>JAFMOD010001157.1:240212-278021 GCA_019802435.1 Corydoras maculifer
TTGTGCAAAATGCTGCAGCTAGAGTTTTAACTAAAACCAGAAAGTTTGATCATATCAGTCCTGTGTTATCAAACTTGCACTGGCTACCAGTTAAGTTTCGTATTGAGTACAAAATTTTATTAATAACATATAAAATTCTACATAATCAGGCTCCACAGTATCTGAGTGAGCTGATTCAATCGTACAAGCCAACACGTGAGCTCCGATCTCAAGGTGCTGGCCTACTCTTAGCTCCTAGAATAAATAAAATTACTGCTGGTGGAAGAGCATTCTCCCACAAGGCTCCTCAACTTTGGAATAGCCTTCCAGTTACCGTTCGTGATTCTAAATCACTATTAATCTTTAAGAATAAATTAAAAACACATTCATTTAATCTTGCGTTTAATTAATCCCCTGTAGATAAAGATGTAGATCTCAGGCTTGGCTGTGCTGGGGGGTAATCTGTGATCAGTGTATGCTGGCGTTTCACAGCTTCACCCACCTCATCATTAATGGGGGGGGGTGTGTGTGGCACTGAAATGATGCTGTTCCGGGGCGCCATCTCATCTATGTAGAGCCTGCAGTATCTGCCTCTTTTAGTTATGCTGCTCTAGTCAGTCATGCCGGAGTCACATGCTGCACTGCGTCAATAAATTAGTAATTAATTAAATGCCGTACTTTATTTTTAGCTCTAACTGCCTCCCTTGTCTGTTTCTTTTGAGGTGTGACCGGCTTCCTGGAGATCTTCATCCATGGCTCTGCCGACGAACACTGATGGAACCTGAATATCCATTGGACTGGCGGTCCTGCAGGACGCCCCCTAATGGACTCACATATAGTTTTCCAGTTTTTAGTTTTTCCATTTGTTAAATGTCTCTCATGGCTGTCCTACATTGTTGTTGCTGCCTGGCCGCTCAAGGAGGATGAGTCCCCCACTGAGTCTTGGTCCTCCCAAGGTTTCTTCCTTGAATAACAACAGAAAAGAGAGTTTTTTCTTGCCACTGTCGCTTTGGCTTGCTCTTTGGGGGTTTAAAGGCTTTTCATTCTGTAAAGCTGCTTTGTGACAATGTACTGTTGTAAAAAAGTGCTATATAAATAAATAACTTGAACTTGAACTTGAGTGAGTGTGTGTCCAGCGATAGATTGACGTCCTGTCCTAGGTGTATCTGCCCAGCGCCTGAAACGTTCTCCCCTGGAGGGGCATGGGGACCCCCCCCCCCCTTTAAAGCGAGAGAATGTGAGTCTACGTTGTAGAATCGACTCGCTGTCGGCTGTTAAAGCAGGGGGTTATCAGTAGGGGGAGACACTGAACACTGTCGTGCTGCTCGATGAAAAGCAAAGCGAAGAAAACAGACAAAACACCAAAACAATAAAATGGAGAACGGAGTAGGCCTGACGTTAGAAGTCGGGACTGTTCCCAATTTCAAATGTAAGTTAGAAAGTTATTACCATCGATAAGAATAATATTCATTTGCAAATGAGCGCACGGGTTGTTTTGTTCGGGTCTCTGTGAGTAACTGTGGCAGCAGTGAGAATACACACCGCTACGTTGTTAGCAGGTTAGCAGGCTTCGGGGTTCGGGGTGGATCCGCAGAACCTGAAGTTAATATTTAAATGTTTGTGTCGGTTTGAGATTATCTTCCGCTTTATCCTCTATTAGGGTCGCGGCCCCCGTGCCCATCCAGAGGAGAACGTTTCGGGCGCTGGGCAGATACACCCAGGACAGGACGCCAATCTATCACTGGACACACACTCACTCACACAGACACACTCTATATGGGGCAATTTGGAGAATTCATTTGACCTTGATACCATGTTTTTGGACTGTGGAAGGAAAGCGGAGGAAACCCACGCAGACATGGGGAGAACATGGAAACTCCACCCAAATTGGAAAAATCTAGTGCTGAGAGAAGAACATGCTAACCACTAAGCCACCGTGCCACACTGGCGATGAAATTTCATTTACATTTGGTCATTTAGCAGAAGCTTTTATCAAAAGCGACTTACAACATCCCTGGAGCAATGAGGATTAAGGGTCTTGCTGAAGGACCCACAGTGGTAACTTCGGTGGATCTGGGATTTGAACCCCCAACCTTCAGATTGATAGTCCAACAGCCTAACCACTGAGCTACAGTGCCCTCCAATGTGTGATATCTTCTTACAGGGACGGATGCTAACACAGCTGAACTGATCGTGTGGCGTGTCGCCAATAACGGATTATTTACAGGACGGAAAAACACGGCGCTCAGAGCCTTCGAGTGAGTTAAACACAAATTAACGTATTTATATAGTTCTGAATTTGAATAAAACTGTTATAACGGCTGTCATCTTTTCTGCAGGCTGTTCGTCAAAGAGAAACGGCTGGAGGGAAAAGTGACGCCGGCGTGGGTGAAAAAGAAGTGGGAGAACCTTAGACAGAAATATAAGGCATGTGGTTTCGAACTGACTAACAAACTGTGTAATGATTTTACATCTACAAGGTGCAGCAATGAGATGGATGTGGTTTGTATTTAATGGAATGGATACAGGGTTTCAACTCCAGCAGCACAACACACACTAATACACCACCACCTTGTCAGTGTCAGAGCATCATCCACCACCCTAGTAATACCTGCTCTTGCTCTCTTTTTCCCTCTATATATATTCATTTTCCATATTTTTCATATTCCACTTAATCCTGTACATTACGTTTACAAGCAACTTCCAAATATCCTAACTTGGTTGGTATCAGAACACAGGGTCAGTACAGCACCCCTGGAGCATTGAGGGTTAAGGGTCTTGCTCAAGGACCCACATTGGTAACTTCAGTGAAGATGGGATTTGAACCCCGAACCTTCTGATTAGTCCACCACTGAACCACCGAGCTACCACACCCACAGTCTCTATACTAGAGACTAGGGAAATGGAGGGGTTCCCTATGCGCACCCAGAGGACAGAGGAAAATGTATCGGGCGCTGGGCAAATACACCCAATTTATGCCTGGGCACACACTCAATAACTTACACTATAAAGGGACGTTATAGAGCAGTCAATTTACTCCACCCAGATTGGGATTCCAACCTGGATTCTTAGCGCTGGGAGGCGAATGTGATACCTATTTAGCCTGCTGTACTTTGTCCTCCACATTTAACACATTTGTGCAAGTAAATACAAACGCACACACTGAGTGAAGTGAGCACATATGTCTGGAGCAGTGTACTGCCCTGTACCAATGAGCAATTGGGGTTAGGGGTCTTGCTTGAGTCACAGTACACTGCTGGTGCACAAGTACACTTCAGTTATAGTACTTGTTGGGACCAGGAATTGAACCAGGGACGTTCAGGTCACAGGGCTGATACCTTAACTCACACACACACTAACATGCATACATTATATATTTTTATATATATATATATATATATATATATATATATATCCATGTGCTTTAGTATTTGTCATTCTCTTCAGCTCGAGTTGGACCAACGTTTTTTATCGTTCATCTGCAGGACATAAAGAGTTTAAGCATAATGGGCAGTGACCTGCTGGTGACCCCATGGAAATGGTACACGGTGATGGATCAGGCGCTGAGTGGAGAACTGGCCGTGGCGCACACACTCCTGTCCAACATCTCCACCACCTTTGCGATGTCCGAATCCTCCATCTCTCAGGACGGTCCCCCCGTAAAGAGAAAGAGGGAGCAGTACTGGCTGGCAGCCCTTCAGGAGCTGGAGAGGAGGCAAGAGGAGCGCGAAAGGCGTGCTGCCGAGAGGGAGGAGGAGAGAGAGCGACGGGCGGCCGATCGAGAGGAGGAGAGGGAGAGGCGGGCTTTGGAGCGAGAAGAGGAGCGCGAGAAGCAGGCTTTGGACCGTGAGAAACGGCGGGAGCAGGATCTGCTGGACAGACAGGAGCGCTGGGAGAGGGAGCTGCTGGCCAGGGAGGATAAGCGAGAGAAGGAGTACAAGGAGCGCGAGGAGCGCAGGGACCACGAGGCGGCGGCCAGGGAGGACCGGCTTTTCAAACTCCTTGAGACATTCATGTCCAAACAGTACAGCACAAATTGAGCAGTGTGGCCTCTCTCACCCCTGTCCGCTTTCTTCTGAATAAATACCACACGCTTTTGTATCTCACCTTGTTCTTTTCATCTCTCAGCCGGACTGTATTGGTATGGAGATCACCCACGGTGAAGGATGTCACGCTTTGTGTTTATCAGGATTATGGTCCTGATTCGGTTATAATATTTCACTTCGGTTGTAGGTCTATAATAAAGCACCTTCCACATTCTAGAGGGATTTGAACCTGAATTTAGCTTTTGATTCTTGTATTGCAGTTCATCCAGTTATCATCCAGTATCTTCCGCTGTATCCTCTATTAGGGTCGCCCATCCAGTAGAGAACGTCTTAGGCGCTGGGCAGATACACCCGAACAGGGCGCCAATCTATAACTTGGCACACACTCACACAGACACACTCTATATGGGGCAATTTAGAGAATTCTATTGATTTGATCCATGGTTTTGGACTGTGGGAGGAAACCCACGAGGACATGGAAACTCCACCCAGATTGGGATTCGAACCGGGAATCCCTTGAGGCGAACGTGGTAACCATTAAGCCACCGTGCCGCCCTGTATTGCAGTTCATATTTCCAAATAATCACTCTGCATTATCGAATGTGGCCCAGATGTCCAGATTGTACGCCTTCCCCTCTATCAAGACCATGGTCTGATCCTAATTGGACACCTAATATATATTAATGGGTTAAATTAGATGGATATTATGCTGTTTATTGGTAAAGTGATTAGATCAGACTCAGTATTAATCCTGTATTCAAGTTCTCAAAGCAGCTTTTCACTACTAACGAACCTTAATTTGGATCAGGTCATTTGATAAAGGCTTCTTTCAGTGCTGATGAGCTTGTTTGTTGTCATTAAAGGCAGGTCTCAGTCCTCTGCAGAGATAAAACTGACTTTATTGTTACGCATTAAAGAGCAGCACAAACGGGAAGCAGCATGGAAATCATGAAGCGTCACTCACACACACACAAGAAGGAATCGGGTAAGATTCCTCCCACATGCTCCTGTTACGTCTTTGATTTGATGGTGTTTAAATTCAGTTCTCCTTCCTGTTTTTTTTTTTCTTACATGTTCTGTAAGTAAATAGGATCTGAATAAAATTCACGTATTTAATGATAAGATCGCAGAGTTTTCTGAAAAGTACTGATTCTAATGCACACACTCCACTGACTAAAGTATGTGGACACCTGTCCAGATCGCTGAGTCTAAAGTGGGGTCTCTTGGTTTCAGTGGGAGATGATATTAACAGTCAAGTGTCATAGAAACCAAGAACAGGAAGCATGAGGCCCCCTCCTAACACAGTATAAGGTTCATCTGTGTCTCCTGAGTGGCAGCTGAATTTAGAATAAAATGATTCCAAATTCTTGGAGAAAGAACTGCATTGGAATGGTGTCCACAGACTTTATATTATACATAATATATATGATAATATACAGTATTCACATACAGGCCACTTTATGAGGTACAGCTTCCAGCCATCCATTGTCTTCCACTTTATCCTCTACTAGGGTCGCAGGGGGGGGGGGGCACACCCAGGACAGGGTGTCAATCTATCACTGGGCACACACTCTATATGGGGCAATTTGGAGAACTCAGTTGACCTGGATTCATGTTTTTGGACTGTGGGAGGAAACCGGAGAACCCGGAGGAAACCCACGCGGACACGAATTGGGATTCGAACCGGGAATCCCTAGTGCTGAAAGGCAAGCGTGCTAACCACTAAGCCACCGGAGGTACAGCTTATTATTTTTATTATTTTATTAGTTATAAATATATTATTTATTACTTTTTTTAATTTAATCACTATTATTACTATTTTCCGCTTCACTCACCATATGGAAAGACATTTAATGAAGTATTTAGAGAAACAGAAGGCCTACTGTTTCTGATTGTAGAACTACATTCATCTATTATGTTCCACTTTATCCTCTATTAGGGTTGCAGGGAGTTCCCCATGCCCATCCAGAGGGAGAACATTTCGGGCGCTGGGCAGATACACCCAGGACAGGGCGCCAATCTATCACTGGGCACACACTCACTCCCACAGACAAAAACACACTATATTGACCTTAAATACATAAACAATAAATTCAGAAAAAACCCACATGGACACAGAGAACATGGAAATCCCAGATCGGGATTTCAACCTGAATCCCCAGCAGTGAGAAGCAAATGTGCTAAACCACTATGCTGTCCCCTCTACGTGCTTTATTTTCTAATAATCAATTAGAAATAAGAAAGCTTTACCTAATAAAGTGGCCACTGAGTGTTTTAAGTTTATTCTCATAAGCGTGGGGATGTTTATGGCATGACACGTTTAGACATGAGACTCGTCCAGGTCCAGGTCCACAGGGGACAGGGTGAGAGGTGACAGCAGTGAGGTGAGCAGGGGGTTCTCTGTGCCGTGTTCTTCATCCATTTGGGAGGACGTGCAGGTGTTCTGCAGGAGCCCCGTCGTCTCCTCGTCCTCCGGGCTCTCACGGATCTGGGACGGACTCAGGCGGATCGGGGTGCTCAGCATCGGGAAGGAGAGGGGTGAGCAGGATCTGGATGCAGGGGCAGAGGACGGGGTCGGGGACAGACTGCTTCTCATACCACCCTCGGCTCGTGGAGAAGCCTAAAAGGACATTCCCCAAACGGTAATTCTAAATCATGAAGCATTAAAGTTCAACCAGATTAAAAAAAGGATATTCAAGAGGATGGTGAGAACATACAAATTTTCCACATCCAAAAAATAACCCACCTTCATCCTTGGACTTGAACCTGCGAATGTCTGAACACATGTCCTACACCTACTTATTTATTATCTTACACTTAATCCGCTACTAGGGTCACATGGGGAGGGGGGGTCATCATACCCATCCAGGGGAGAACGTTTTGAGCGCTGGGCAGCTACACCCAGGACAGGGCGCCAATCTATAACTGGACACACACTCACTCACACAGAACTCAATTGACCTTGATCCATGTTTTTGGACTGTGGGAGGAAACCAGAGAACCCGGAGGAAACCCACGTGGACACGGGGAGAACATGGAAACTCCACCAAGATTGGGATTCGAACCAGGAATCCCTAGTGCTGAGAGAAGAACATGCTAACCACTAAGCCACTGTGCCGTCCTGTATATATTATTGAAAAATTTAAAGATGGGACAGGTTCTAAGATTTCATCTAGGACACCACTGATGATGTTACTGAGTGCAACAGAGCTGTCCATGCTAATAATAAACTCTTACCTGTGGGCGAGCTGGACTGTGCTGCTCAGACCTGATGGAGGGTGAGGGGGTCTTGGTTGGGGTACCAGTCGATGGCGAGGGACTCAATCTTCTGGCGTCCACCGTACCGGGCAGAGGAGAGCTGGGTGTAGCTGTAGCAGAAGGTGAGTTTCCAGATGCTTCCTGCTGTGTTTCAGTGAACGTGACCGACCTTTTCTGATCGATGTGAGCTGAGTGAGAGAATTGGTTAAAGGTATGAGAGGTTTGTATGTGTCTGTGCTAAATCACAACTACATCCATCTATCCTCAGGGGTTCCCCATGCTCATCAAGGGAAGAACATGTGGAGATGGGCAGATACACCCAGGAAAGAGCGCAAATCTATCAAAATATGCATATATTGATTCATTCATCCATTATCTCCTACTTAATCCTTTACTAGGGTCGCGGGGGGGCTGGCAGGGGGTGTTTCCCCATGTTCATCCAGGGGTGAACGTTTCAGGCGCTGGGCAGATACACACAGGAGAGGGTGCCAATCAATCGCTAGGCACACACTTACTCACAGACACTTTATAGCGGCAATTTAGGGCTGCAAATTTACCTTGAATTCATGTTTTCGGACTGTGGGAGGAAACTGGAGAACCAAGAGGAAACCCACACAGACACAGGGAGAACATGGAAACTCTTTTTTCGGGTGGATTTTTTTCCTTTGAACTTAATAATGGTGATGACATCACCTGTAACTATCCATCCATCCATTATCTTCCGCTTTATCCTCTACTAGGGTCGCAGTGGGGTTCCGCATGCCCATCCAGGGGAGAGCGTCTCGGGCGCCGGGCAGATACACCCAGGACAGAGTGCCAATCTATCACTGGACCTATTTAAGCAGGTCCTATTTAAAGACATGGCTTAACCAGCAGATGTATTCACAGAGCTTTAACATCAGCTATGAAGACATGCCACACTACAAACCAACCTCTCTCAGCTGCTTTGTTTTTAGGCTGAATGCTTCTGCGAGTGGTGGAGAGTCTGGCTCCCTGTCTTCCACGGACTTCATCCGGGACCCTCGGGATGGACAGGAGCGGCCGACGAAGCTAAACAGAAACAGTCCTGCGTTTCAGTCCACTCACTTCCTTTCAGCACAATCACTCGAAACAACTTCTAAAAATGAGGAGTCACCTGTCTAAGGCCCCGTTTTCGTCCAAGCGGAGGCTGCAGCAAGAGGTTCTGATGGCCCGGCTCACTCTGAACACTTGCGACCCTGCGGAAGCAGCAGGAATGGGGCCTTGATGAGTGCACAGGGTTAAAGCTGCAGAACACAATCCCTGTTAAATCCTCCAAAAACACAGGAGAGCTTAGAGGAACTGTGTCCCACAACGCCTCCGACTAGTCTAGGACTCATCATTAGAAGGACACAGTGACGGAGACGACTCGTGAGACATGAATTGCGGGTCAGAAACCTGCAATGTCATTCACAACACCGGAGAGGATTTCGAGGAGCTGGTAATGGCAGGGTTTGGTGGTTGTCCCAATAATAGCTCGATCAGCTATAGAAATAAAATCGGCTTGGGGTTTCTGCTCGATTTTGGAATTTGCACATGCCAGACCAGACTCCTCAACTCCAGACATTAGGAGCCCCCGAGAGGACCTCCCGTTCGAGCGGTGGAAAGAAGCCTGGAACATGAATGGACACCATGGCACCATGAGGCTCACTGGAAATGACATGAGTACCACACAGTGAGAGATATTAGTGTCCATACCAGAGCAAGAGAGAGACGGCAAAGACAAAAAAAACATACAAAGGATAAGAACGACAGAAAACTCAGGGAAATGTGATGAGAGGGAAAAGGCAGGCCCAGCCCCGGCACACACACAGTGAGACACCGCACACACAGGGCCGTGACACTGTACCGTGACAGGTTACCCTCCTCCAGCAGACCCTGGGACTCATCTAGCACATTGGGTTCACTGCGGAGTGGGCAGGGAACAAGGTTAGGGGAGAAAGTGTAAATTGTGTCACAGCTGACCGTCAGGCCTCTATAAAGGGAAGATGCCATTAGCATACATGTAGGCAGACTATTAAAGGAGGTGACATCCGGCAAACACTGAAAGTAAGTCATACTGAGGGTCCTATGATTGCTCTTTTTTGGGTCAGTAAGTCATGATATTAAAGGAACAGGGAGTCCTACCTGTGGCTGGGCAGCATGGTGCTGAGGCCTGGCTCGGGCTTGGTGCAGGCCGAGCCCGTGGCGTGGCTGGAGAACCGCCGCTGGGTTATGATGCGGGGTAGGAAGACCTCGTGTTCACTTACCACACTGGGGATGCTAATCGCATCATCTAGGATAAAAGAGTGAGAGAGAGGAATGTACACACATGCTGATACATGAAACTGAAATATCTGTATACGCCTCTTCATTATTACATTTATTAATAATATTTTTAAAAATGGGGTGGCACAGTGGCTTAGTGGTTGGCACGTTCGCCTCTTAGCACTACGGATTCCCGGTTCGAATCCTAATCTGGGTGGAGTTTCCGTGTTCTCCCCGTGTCCATGTGGGTTTCCTCTGGGTTTTCTGGTTTCCTCCCACAGTCCAAAAACATGGATCAAGGTCAATTGAGTTCTTCAAATTGACCCATAAAGAGTGTGTTTGTGTGAGTGAGTGTGTGTCCAGTGATAGATTGGCGTCCTGTCCTGGGTGTATGTGCCCAGTACCCGAAACGTTTTCCCCTGGATGGGCATGGGGAACCCCCACGACCCTAGTAGAGGATAAAGCGGAAGATAATGGATGGATGGATGGATGGATTTTTTAAAAATGGGCTGTGTGATGGCTTACTAGGGATCCATGTTCAAAGTTTCCATATTCTTCCCGTGTCTGTGTGGTCCAAAAACATGGATCTAGGATGAATTGAGTGCTCTAAATTGCCCCTATGTTGTGTGTGTGTATCTGTGTGTGAGCGTGTGCCCAATGACTAATCAGCACCCTGTCCTGGGTGTAAAGGTTCTCCTCTGGATGGTAATGGGGTGGTAAAGCAAGGAGCCAATGCGATTGAGTACATTGATGGTATAATATAGAATAACCAGCAGAGGTCACTGTTACTGATATTATACATAATATCAGTAACAGTGATATTCTGACCTACAGTCATTACAGGGGGGAAATCAATGCCTGTGGCAACATTCAGACTTTTTTGTTAATTTAAATCTAGAGTGATTTTACTTTCCTCCTCCTCTTCATCTGTGCGGCTTAGCGTGTCCTGCGAGGGCTGGCGGGACGGCTGGCTGTCCTGCTCCCACACCGTCCCCGTGCCTGTGTTCGAGCGAGACATGGTAGCCAGGCTCAGCCTGTATGCCGACGTGGATGTGCCCACGGTGCTGATGGAGGTTTTTCCCTGGTAGGCTGAAAGAATTACAGAAAAACAGTAAATCACAGTATCAACACTAGTTGAAAAGCAAGGTCTTCTCTTAGCGCTGGGATTCCATATTCGAATCCCAATCTGGGTGGGTTTCCATGTTCTCCCCATGTCTGCATGGGTTTCCTCCAGGTTCTCCCACAGTCCAAAAAGAAAAAATGAATTCTTTAAATTGCCACATATAGAGTGTATTTCTGTGAGTAAGTGAGTGTGCCCATTGATATATTGGCGCCCTGTCCTGTGTGCCCTGCCAGTCTGCCAGTGCCCGAAACGTTCTCCCCTGGATGGGCATGGGGAACTCCCCCCCCACTCGATCCTAGGATTAAGCGCAAGATAATATATGAATGCATTAATTAATTAAGTTTGACAGTCCAGGGCGGCACGGTGGCTTAATGGTTAGCACGTTCACCTCTCAGCGCTAGGGATTCCCGGTTCGAATCCCAATCTGGGTGGAGTTTCCATGTTCTCACTGTGTCCGCGTGGGTTTCCTCCGGTTTCTCTGGTTTCCTCCCACAGTCCAAAAACATGGATCAGGTCAATTGAATTTTCCAAATTGCCCCATATAGAGTGTGTCTGTGTGAGTGAGTGTGTGCCCAGTGATAGATTGGCGCCCTGTCCTGGGTCTATCTGCCCAGTGCCCGAGACGTTCTCCCCTGGATGGGCATAGGGAACCCCACCGCGACCCTAATAAAGGATAAAGCAGGAGATAATGGATGGATGGATAAAGTTCGGCAGTGCCTCTGTGGAGCTGAGTTTAACCAAGCTCGCCGGTCCTCACCTGAGCCGCTGTGTACGGCCTCCTTCAGGATCTTGAGCTCATTGTTGAATTCGGCGAATAGGGAGCTCTTGCAGAGGGCGCGTGGGATAAAGCGCCTCTCCAGCTGGTCGGCGATGTGATGACGTGCCGTGATTTCCTCCTGAGATTCCGCTGGTTGTGTCAAGAGCTGGAAAAATCATCAAAGGAAAATAACGCTTAAATATTAGGTTTGGCTTGTCTTCAAATGTCTTTAAATTCCTTAAAATGAAAAATACACATGTGGACACCTGACATCCCATTATTTGCAGATACATCTAGGACATGGCGCCAATCTCTTGCTGGGTTTCTGGGTGAGGGGGTGGGTCAGGGTTATCTTCCGCTTAATTCTTAGGGTCACTCGGAAGGTGGGGGCATGCCCATCCAGAGGAAAACATTTTGGGCGCTTAGCAGATACACCAATCTCTCACAGAACACACACTTAGATCCACACTACATAAGAGCAATTTGGATGGGGCAATTTAGAGCACCAAAATCACCTTAAATCCATTTTTTTAGAATGTGGGAGAAAACCAGGACACGTTAAGAACATAAAAACTCCACTCAGATCGGGATTCGAGTCTGGATTCCCAGCGCTGAGAGGTAGTGCTGCTAACTTACTGCACCATGCCGCCCTCCTTCCAAACATTAGGAACAATATTAATGACATGAGTGTGAAAAGAAAAACACCTGCTTTCTCACCTTGCACTGTATAAAGGGGCGCAACAGAATGAAGATGGGGATGCGAGTCCGCACTATGAAGTCGATGAAGTCCCAGAAGGCCAGACCGCCAACTTTGCGCAGAGCCATTTCCTTAACCTGCAGACTGAGTCTGTACCACTGGTTTCCCAGCTGCCTCTCGAAGCAGACCAGCACCACCTTCAGAGCTACACACACACACACACACACACACACACAACCAAAAGGAATGTTCACCCAAGAGGATTATTACCACCTTCCTTGTTTTTCATTCATTAATTATCTCCCGCTTTATCCTGTATTAGGGTTGCGGTGGGGTTCCCCATGCCCATCCAGGTAAGAACGTCTCAGGTGCTGGGCAGATACACCCAGGACAGGGCGCCAATCCATCGCTGGGCACACACTCACTCACAGACACACTCTATATGGGGCAATTTGGTGAATTCAATTGACTTCATCCATGTTTTTGGACTGTGGGAGGAAACTGGAGAACCCGGAGGAAACCCACACGGACACGGGGAGAACATGGAAACTCCACCCAGATGGGGATTCGAACCGGGAATCCCTAGCGCTGAGAGGAGAACATGCTAACCACTAAGCCACCGTGCCGCCCTCTTTCTGATTACATGATGTTTTTATTATTTTCAAGGCTCCTGGTAAGTTTCTGCTTCACTGTCTCAATAAAAACTGTGACTATATAGGATTAAGTTAGGATTTAATTCGCACAGTTTCTATCTGATCTTAGTTTCCATTTAAAACCCCTAGTTTAGTTCTCAGTGTACCGAGATAAGCTGCTTGGCTGGTGGACTCCGCCAGGCCCTCTCGCCGCAGGTCCTTGCCCGTGTCCCCGGGGGTGGAGCAGTGCGCCGGGGAGGCGTCCAGCACAAAGTTCTTGCTGCGGGAGGTGCTGATGATGCGCGGAGGCAGCAGGATATTAATGACAGTCTGCAGCAGCAGGAAGACCTCCGCCTGCTCGATCTGAGGACTGTCTGTGAGAACAGACACCTTCCGTTCAATATTTACATTGAGTTCAAGTCATCATGGAATAAAGATCGATTGATATCAATATTTCACAGTGGTTCTGTCATTTCAGGTCTCAAGGATGTTGCTTTTTATGAAATATTTTTTCGTTACTGACCTTTACTTCCTGAGCCGACAGTGAGCACGAACGGTATTAGAAGGTTGAGCAGCATTCCCTCTCGCCGCTCCTGATTGGTGAAGGGAGAGATAACCTGACTGAGGGGAAAGTCATCTTTTAAAGCCTATTGAAAAAAAGCGAAGATAGAGAGAGACCGAGAAAATCAGATAAAGAGAGAAGAATGTAAGAGGATAAAAATCTTTTTAAAAATTACATATTTAAAAAAATATATATATATATAGTATATATAAAATATATGGGTGGCACGGTGGCTTAGTGGTTAGCATGTTCCCGGTTCGAATCCCAATCTGGGTGGAGTTTCCATTTTCTCCCCGTGTCTGCGTGGGTTTCCTCCGGGTTCTCCGGTTTCCTCCCACAGTCCAAAAACATGGATCAAGTCAATTGAATTATCCAAATTGCCCCATATAGTGTGTGCATGTCTGTTTGTGTGTGTGAGTGAGTGAGTGTGTGCCCAGTGATAGATTGGCGCCCTGTCCTGGGTGTATCCGCCCAGCGTGGATAGGCATGGGAAACCCCCCTGCGACTCTAATAGAGGATAAAGCAGAAGATAATGGATAGATAGATGGATATAAAAAACCCAAAAGGGGCGACATGGTGATTTAGTGATTAGCGTGTTCGCCTTTCAGCTTTGCGAATACAGGTTCGAATCCCAATCTGGTAGAGATTCCATGTTCTTCCTATGTCCACGTTTTCTCCGGGTTGTCCGGTTTTCTCCCGCAGTCCAAAAACATGGATTCAAGGTGAAGTGGCTGCTCAACATTGCCCCCATATAGTCTGTGTGTGCCCAGCAAAAAATTGGTCCTAAGAGTATCTGCCCAGCGCCTGATACGCTCTCCCCTGAAACAGCATAAGAAACCCCTCCACAACCATAGTCCTCAGTATAAAATTAACGATAGATAATTTATGGATAGACAATGAGATGAGATGACCAGAAAAAGTCATACAGACACTCAAGACAGACATGGGACACCATTCTGCTATTAAATAATTAATATCTCACATATAATTTTATTTCATATACAGACTATATGGCCAAAGTATGTGAACACCTCACGATCTTTATTAGAATTTTTGGTGCGGTGTCCACATACCTTTGGACATATCCTTTACTTGTTACCTGTATCTGCATGGCAACCAAGCGAACCACTGCTGTGCTGAATGGAAGAGGTGGAGAAAGATACGGACTGAGATGCAGCAATGGAAGACCGTCAGCTACACTGGAAGGTCCAACAACCCCCATCACCTAGAGCCAGAAAACATCATATATTTATTAATTCATTTTATTATAGCTCACTGGTTCTAATGAGGGTCATGCAAGTGCTAAAGCCTATCCCAGTACTCAGTCAAAAAGCTGAAAATTATTCAGGACAGGTATGAACTAACATTGTCTTGCAGAAATAACATGGACATCTAGGGACTAAATAATCTCACCCCCTAATATCACCCAAACAAACACCAGCCCATGTGGTACCAATCATCAGCATCTAACATTACTGGAATCAGGGTCAGAGACTGATGCCAGGTCACCAGGCCTTCACCCTGCTGCTTACCAGGTTGACGCAGACGTTGATGAGAGAACGCAGATGAGGTAGGAAGGAGATAATTGGTTGGCGATGAAGTGTCAGACATATCCCCTCAATCAGACTGCTGGCTGCCTCCCATTCCACCTGTCGCCTGACAACAGCAGACATACATATGTTTTACTAACACACACCACATTTACCACAGAGCTTAAAGAAGAGTGTGCAGACACATGTCCACCAGGTTGTTACTTGTACACTGGGGTACAGTTTGGGTTTCCTTATCACATTTCTAATGGAACTTAATAGTATCACTAGACACAGGACATCATCAGATTGGCTGAAAGTTAGGAGCCTTTATTTTAATAATTAACAAATATTAATAATAATAATAATAATAATAGTGGGTGGCATGGTGGCTTAGTGGTTAGCACATTCAAATCCCCATCTGGGTGGAGTTTCCATGTTCTCCCCATGTCCGCGTGGGTTTCCTCCGGGTTCTCCAGTTTCCTCCCACAGTCCAAAAACATAGATCAAGTCAATTGAGTTCTCCAAATTGCTCCATATAGAGTGTGTGAGTGAATGTGTGCCCAGCGATAGATTGGCGCCCGAAATGTTCTCCCCTGGATGGGCATGGGGAACCCCCCCCCGCAACCCTAATATATAGGATAAAGCGGAAGCTAATGGATGGAGGGATAATAATAATTTTAATTGATCATAATAAAGGCGGGCGGCACAGTGGCTTAGTGGTTAGCCTGTTCGCCTCTCAGCACTAGGGATTCCCGGTTTGAATCCCCATCTGGGTGGAGTTTCCATGTTCTCCGGGTTCTCTGGTTTCCTCCCACAGTCCAAAAAACATGGATCAAGTCAATTGAGTTCTCCAAATTGCCCCATATAGAGTGTGTCTGTATGAGTGAGTGAGTGCCCAGCGATGGATTGGCACCCTGTCCTGGGTGTATCTGCCCAGCGCCCGAAACTTTCTCCCCTGGATGGGCATGGGGAACCCCACCGCGACCCTAATATAGGATAAAGCGGAAGATAATGGATGGATGATAAAGATAATGGATAATAAAGGCTTTGACTGTAGTCTAAATGCCTAAAAACATAGTAGACATTACATAGAAACTATAAATTCAGAAGAGAGTGTGAAGGGGTTATAGGGTACAACCACAAAAACAAACAAAAAGATTCTTATTATGTTAATGAACATTCAAATAACATAATAATATTAATCCTTATGAATGGTAATTACAGGATGCAGTCGCGATCCTACTGCATT
Organism: Corydoras maculifer; assembly: GCA_019802435.1. Lineage (NCBI taxonomy): Eukaryota > Metazoa > Chordata > Actinopteri > Siluriformes > Callichthyidae > Corydoras > Corydoras maculifer. Next base: position 256,313 of record JAFMOD010001157.1, read on the forward strand.
ACTAAGGAGTAGAACCTTTGTGGACTAAGCAGTCTGAGAGCTCCAGTTATTTCGAAGTTAAATCTAAAGCCTGGCTGCAAAACAAACATTAAGCACCTGCTGATGAACTCAAGCTTTTAAGATGGTTGTTGATGGGAAAAGAAACCAGGCTGTTGGTTATGATAGGTATGTTTGTAGGAGGGGACTGAATACTCCTTATGTATACAAATTATATAAAGAATAAACTGTGATAAACAGCATTGAAAATAAGATCATAAGGTAAGCACAACCACAAAGGTTGTGACAGGTTTCATGGTTTTGGCATCACAAGGTTAATTACCTCTCATACTCACCTCATACCCACCTGGACACATTTCAAGCACACGCAAACACATCACCACCGCACAGAAAACAGCCTCGGGCACAGACCAAGCGCACGGCACCAAAGCACCACGACACCAGTGAAGGCGACGCCCCCGAGAGGCGCGACACACGGAGCCATGACACAGATAGAGACAGCGATAGAAAGTGAACAGACCTGGAGTATAAAGCCTGTGGACGGGCGCACCTGAGCGTGGGCATCTTGTGGATTTTGTTAAACATGCGGTCCAGGCGCTTGAGAATGAGAATAAGCGCCGGCCGCACCGCCTCCGAAGACCAGTCGGTGATGGGCAGCATCTCGGTGATGTAGCGCCGCAGGCCGCGACTCTCCATGGTCAGGGTGTCGTAGGGGGCAAGTTTCAGTAGGGAGTGCGCTATTTCGGCCAGTCTGAGGAGCAGAGTGGGAATTATAGAAAAATGGGGGTTTTTATTCATAAGTATGTGCGCAGATCCAAACAAAATGACCAGTGGGTTCTACAGGTACTGAAGGACCAGTGGGTACTAGAATCTCTGTCTATCATTTTGCACTGCGGTGATTATTAATAATATCCATCCATCCATCGTTTCTGCTGCTGGAGGAGAGGCTGCAGAGAAAGCTGCTATCATTTGATCCGGGGCTACTGACAAAACATCCGGGGCTATAGCCCCGAAAGTCCAGGTCTAATGACACCCCTTGTGCCGCCCATTATTAATAATATAAAATACATAATCAATTACTTTCTTTTTTAAAACATTTAGTGCATTATTCATTAACTCATACTTAACTCAAAACCAAGTACCCCAGTCTACCCCAAATTTCTTACTGAGCTCAACCAACAAGCAAACATCAAAATGCTATACCTCATATGGGACTTGATATCTAGAAGCTCTAGAGCAGTGACTCTGGGTTCCCCCGCCACGTTCTGCAGGATTTTTAGCCGAGGGCCGGAGTGTTTGTAGAACTCAGTACAGATGTTCAGTAAGGACTCGCGAGGACGTCGGAATTCCTCTCGAGCGATGCGCTCATCCAACTCCTCCCGTGGCAGGCCCTGGCCCTCCTCCAGCAGGTGCAGGTTATCCCTGTACCGTAGCGCAGGTAAGGCCACATTTTAAAAACATTTCATAACATATCAAGCACACAATGGCACGTTCATTAATTCTTTTTGGACAGGTGATAATGATTTATTTAAATATCCACAATAGAGGAAATATTTGATATTCAATTTAAGATGTGTCCCTTACTTACTTAAAGTTAGTTCTTCTTTATTAGTAAATAAATCACTTTGGTCTCTTGGTCTGGATTGCTTGGATCTCGCCCTTAATTCCTCTAGAGAAACTATTTTTGCAAGCAAGCAATTAACAAATTTTCGGCAAGTGTGGTGCCCTATTTGGGAGTATTTTGGGATTTGCTGATGGCCTCTTCTCATTTTCTTTTTCTTTACCATAACTATATATACATATATGATGCAACTGTTATGTATTTATGCTATGATTAAGCACAATATATATAAAAATATATATAAAAACTGTATGTGTTTACATATCTTAATCTTGTTCATGATGCTCTATAATATTATTAATGGCCTGCAGTGTCTAAGAAGTCCATCCATCCATCTATTATCTTCCGCTGTATCCTCTATTAGGGTCGCGGTGGGGTTCCCCATGCCCATCCAGGGGAGAACGTTTCAGGCGCTGGGCAGATACACTCAGGACAGGACACCAATCTATCGTTGGGCACACACTCACTTAGACAGACACACTCTATATGGGGCAATTTGGAAAATTCTATTGACTTGATCCATATTTTTTGGACTGTGGAAGGAAACCGGAAAACCCGGAGGAAACCCACGCGGACACGGGGAGAACATGAAAACTCCACCCAGAATGGGATTCAAACCAGGAATTCCTAGTGCTGAGAGGAGAACATACTAACCACTAAGCCACTGTGCCGCCCTGTCGCATATATCTAACAAAGATTGTATTGTCAATAATCATCATCCATACCGTATTCATCTATAATACACAGCAATAACAACTGTGTCATCAGCTTATGTTTTCATAGCTCATCCGCCCAAAAAGTTAAATTGCAGAAGGTACAATGGTTGTGTGTGAAGATGCATCTTGAACCTGATGTTCGGTCCGCCAGACATTGTGTGGTTGGCAGCAGTTCCTCCTTTATGCCCCTGATCACAGCGACTCATCTGAGGTGCCGTCATGGGGCTGTAAAGCACCAGTAATGACTTTAAGTATAAGGCTTCATCAAGAATAATGCACTATTTTTTAATTAGACATTTAAGTTCTAAATATTTGATTCCTGTTATAAGTTTATAAGTTTAACCACAAAACTCTCACTCTCGTCATGCTGTATATTCAGTGTGATTTCAATTAGAATGGGATCTCGTTTGTCAGCAACATTGTAAACACTTATCTTTAAACTTTGTGTCACCAGGATCAAATAATCTGCCTAAGGCCCTCACTATCAGTTCTGCAGCCTGCTAGTATAAAATAAGCATTGATTAACCTGTTCCTTCAACCAATCAGATTTTGATTTGATTGAATAGAGAAATTACTGACATTTTCTAGCAAATTAAAACTTATTTCAAAAATACAACTCGACTTTCCTTTTATGGAAAAGAGGAGGATGTGTTTTGTACAAATAATCAGGATTTATTAAGCATTTTCTGTAAATGTTATTTTCCTAAATACTATTGCAATTTTATGAGGTTATTGTTGATGTTTTTTTTTTTTTTTGGCTAAACAGTGTCATACAACGGCTCTTTATACTTTACTCTTTATACTGCATTTCTGCATAATAAGATGTTTTAATAAGATTATAGCCATAAAATAGTTATTGATAGGTAAATTTAGATGGTGTAGCCCACCATGGTGAAACAGTAACTAACCGCGTCAGGGTCTCTACACTGTACAGAAGAGCCTGCAGAGAGGTGGCCAAAGCAGCTATCGCTGCAATTTCATCTCGGGCTACCGATGCAGACTCCAGGGCCTGACTGTTACTCTTTAGTTTCTGCAGGTAACAAGGAACCAGAGCCTCTAGAACCATCAGCATCTGTAGGCTAGATAAAAAAACAAGCAAACAAACCTCAATACGTATCAGTAGTTCTACACATCAGTAGCTGCAAAATAAGGTTAATGTTGGGATGTAATACAGCTGAACCCCGGTTATGTCCTGCTGAAATAGACATTGTGGGTAGAGCCTGACAGCAGTGTGGTTTATCTAAAAGAGAACTGCATCATATTGCAATTTTTTTAATGTCATGCCCACTAATGCATCTCATGCCATTACAGATGCTGGCTTTTGCACTTTTCATCAGTAACAGTCTGCATGGTCTTCTTGATTTCACCGAAAATTTGAAATGCTAAGCTAAAACCTGAATACAATGTCTTATGTCTTTGAAACTCTGTGGTCATGGGGATGGATAAGTGCTGGAGTTTACATTTACAGTGTACATACCTTCGGAAGGACTCTGGAGCGTAGGCAACGACTGTGACACAGAGTTTAATCGATTCACTGATGGAGAAGGTCAGGTCTTCGTTACCGTAACAGAAATCTGAGAAAAAAGCAGGATTAGTGCAGATTATTGCAGAAGGAATGTACAGTAGTCAGGGAGAGAAACGTGGGACCGACTTCTCACCCAGGGAACGGAGTGGTTTTTCAGCCTTGACCAGCTCCAAGGCATCCAGACTATCAGCTGTCTCACCCTCCAGTGACACCAGCAGGTCGAAGAAACACTGCGCCGACACGCCTTTAGACAGTCCAGTGCTGGTGCAGGTCTGAGGAAAACCAACAGAAATGCTGAAAAGTGCTCTTGTCCTTAAGGATGCAGTTATTGATATAGGTAGAATGAGGAATGGGCTCTCACCGTGAATTCCAGCAGCGGAGCCACACTGGCAAAGAGCTGCAGGATGAAGGGCTTACGGTGAAGTATGTAAAACTGTCGGCAGCAGAACTCTATGCCGCGGCGCAGCAATGGATTGCTTTCATAATCGGCGTATGTCTGATACCAATGACAGCAAAATACAATACAGTAAGTCAGATTATCAGACAATTCCAAACACTTTTCTGTAATTATGTACATTCATTCATATATTGTCCACTTTATCCTATATTAATGTTGCGGAGGGGGTTCCTATCATGGGGAGAACGGTTTCGGGTGCTGAGGTGATGGGCACGCTCACACAAACACACTGAGCAATTTAAAGCAACACAAACACACGGGGCAATTTCCATCCATCCATCCATTATCTTTCACTTAATACTATAATAGGGTCGCGGGGGGGTTCCCAATGCCCATCCAGGGGAGAACATTTCGGGCACTGGGTAGATAGACCCAGGACAGGGCACCAACCTATTGCTGGGCACACACTCACTCACACAGAAACACACTCTATATGGGGCAATTTAGAGAACTCAATTGACATGATCCATGTTTTTGAACTGTGGGAGAAAACCGGAGAACCCGGAGGAAACTCACCCCGACACAGGGAGAACATGGAAACTCCACCCAGATGGGGAGTCGAACCGGGAATCCCTAGCGCTGAGAGGAGAACATGCTAACCACTAAGCCACCGTGCCACCACATGGGGCAATTTAAATCATTTAATTAACCTTTGATCCATGTTTTTTGACTATGGGTAACAGAAACTAGGAGAACATTAAAACTCTACACCGATTGGAATTTGAACCTGTATACCCAGCACTGAGAGGCAGAAGTGCTAAGCACTATGGCACTGTGTTGCCCGTAATAATGTACAGGTTTGCTTCAATTTTCTACATCTCATTCCAGGGATTTTTGGGTTACGTCACGTTTATGGTTATAGTGACTATGAAAAAGTTACAAATAGTCACACCACAACTTTCCACAAATTTAGAAATCGATGCCTGCGGCAAACTGAAAAGGTTTGGGACAGACGACAAAACAAGACTAATAGTGTTATAGGACCTTCTGAATGGTTACACAATTTGCTGTGTAACTGGTAAGAGGTGAGGTCATTAAGAATTAACACAAAGAGAGCCTCCACCAAACAAAGACGGGTTGTGGTTTGAGTGAACTGTCATTTGGTTCAATGGTTAGAGGTTTGACATGTGCCTCACACCTGAAGCATGGTGGGAAGAATCCACTGGTAGCCACTCAAAGAGAAAAGGTGGTTAAAGTGGACTGCAGTGTTGATAGCCGTGGCCGTGTACTGCCTGAGGAGGGCACTGTCTTCAGGGTGGAGCAGCAGCGCGCCATTAAAGACGTTCAAAAACAGCATGATTTCATCGCCCCATGGGTACTCACTGGGCATGCCCAGAAACATCTCCTCCAGAAGCTTTATCCACAACACCTTGTGCAAGGTGTCCATACCAAAGAGCTCTTTACCTGAGGAGTACAAATGATGTGCATTAGATTCCCACCACCTTATCTCTACAAGAACCACATTAAATGCATTTTGATGTCATAACCTTTATTTCATTTACAGTTATAGTTTAAGCAGACATGTGGAATGAGTGTAGTACCTAAGGGCTCATTGAAGAGGGTGAACTCGGCATCAATAGCATTGCGGGGGAAGGAGGGCAGCCGCAGCAGGTCCTCCTGCAGCAAAGAGACGTGGGATTGCTTGTGCATGGCTGGCATGCGCTGGGTAAGAGAAATTAGGAAGAGAACCCTGCCGACTTCTTCGAGCTTCCTGGAGAACACCTGGAAAACAAGTCCCTGGATTTGGTGCATCTGGATCTGCTGTGCCGCACAACATCCAGCATCTTCAAACAGAATGAGAACCTACCTGTTTCTGAATGAGCTCTAGACCCTTATCTGGAGCCATGTGGACCAGGTTGAGCTGGGGTGAGACGGAGCGCCTGAAGGGGTAGATGTCTCTGACATAGGTCTGAAAACAAACACAAACGATACTTTTTTTTCAACACAGTGGCATTTTTAAAGCTAACGCAAGAGCTCAAAGCAGTTGCTATTATTTAAGAACTTTGGTTGTAAATTGTTATTGATTTATTGAAGTGTTTACTGTAAAACCTTAAAGCTAGAACCCTTAAAACGCTAGTCAGGACTAAAAAGAGTAAACCTTGGCATAGTGGATGAGATTCCAGCGCTTGTCCATGAGGAAATAATTGGCAGAACGAGCTTCTGGTATGTTGAAGAACTCGAGACACTCCTGTTAATACAAAACAGCACTTCATTTCTAATCCAGTTAAACAAAAGAATAAAAAATGATAGCTGAGCAGGTTACGAGGTTCAAAAGCAATATGAAGTTACTGTAGTTTAATAAATTATATTTATAACTATAATTAATTATAATTAATAAAGAAATATTTAAAATAACCTTGTTATTAATAAGTGCCTTGTTGCTTTTATAAAACGGTTACAAACACACTATATTAAGAAAAACAAGGTTTGATTCGTAATTGCGTCCATTCATTCATTTATTCATTATCTCCCGCTTTATCCTCTATTAGGGTCGCGGTGGGGTTCCCCATGCCGAACCAGGGGAGAACATCTCGGGCGCTGGGCAGATACACCCAGGACAGGGTGCCAATCCATCGCTGGGCACACATTCACTCACACAGACACACTCTATATGGGGCAATTTTGAGAATTCAATTGACTTGATCCATGTTTTTGGACTGTGGGAGAAAACCGGAGAACCCGGAGGAAACCCACGCAGACACGGGGAGAACATGATGGGGATTCCACCCAGATGGGGATTCGAACCGGGAATCCCTAGCGCTGAGAGGCTAACGTACTAACCACTAAGCCACCGTGCCGCCCTAATTGCGTCCATTAAAAGTTAAATGCTGCCATCTAGCGACCAGTTTATAAAAAACATTGGGAAATGATGTCACAGCTGGACAAATCAGATTTAAAAACATTTAATATCCATTTCATTAACATTAAACACTTAAGTTCAGTGATGTCACAGACGTTTTTATCTGACCTTGTCTATAGTTGTGATTTTTTATCACTTGTATTGTGTTTCTTCATATTTTAGAAAGATACAGTGATTAGTTGGAGGGACATTACTCTGTTCACCCTCCAATCTTCTTTCTTAAAATATAGAACTGCAGTAAAGGTACAGATTAGTGTTTTAATTTGTATGGTGCTATAACCTGTACTATCCGATCGCTTGTACTGTTTCAGCATGCATTTCCGTTCAGCTAATACCTACTTCCCCCAACAGCCCAGCACTATGCGAGACCTTAATTTTCACACTGTTGCCCCACATATGAGGAATGCACTTTTAGATTTCCTGAGAGCACCGGAGAGTGTAAAATCTTTTAAAAATCAACTTAAACATTTCTCATTTAAAAAGGCTTATTAGCACATTTTAATGCATTTTTTTTTACTGTTCCTGTGTGGATTGTAGTTTTATAGATACTTTTTATCTATATATTTCTTAATGTTTGTTAATAACTATGCTGTAGCACTTTGTGATTTCTTTAAAATGTAAAGTGCATTATTAATAAACTGTATTATTATTATTATTATTATTATTATTATTATTATTATTCATTCATTGTCTTCCGCTTTATCCTATATTAGGGTCGCGGGGGGGGGGGGGGGTTCCCCCATGCCCATCCAGGGAAGAATGTTTCAGGCGCTGCGCAGATACACCCAGGTCAGGGCGCCAATCTATCGCTGGGCACACACTCACACACACACAGACATGCACGCATACACACTCTATATGGGGCAATTTGGAGAACTCAATTGGACAGGATTAAGTGGAAGATAATGAATGTCCCAAATCCAGTACTGTATTCTGCAGTATCCCATATCCCGCCCATATCCTTTAATCTGTACTGTCCCATGTTCTATACCGTCTCATATCTTGTTACTCCACAGACTTAGCTCTAAAAAGACCTGGTCCTGACTCACATTCACATCCTGATCTCATCACTGTAAGAATACATAATTGTGGATAGTTGTGGTTCACTCAGTCCAGACGTCACACTAAAGCAATCACAGATACCTTCAACAGAGCTTCAAACTGTGTATCCTCATGTACTGGTAACTGTGTTGGGATATCACACTCATTCTGACCATGGACAACCAGGGTCTTGGTTCCTGTAATTCCAAGCAAAAATCCATTACGATGTCACACACACACACACACAAACACACACACACACACACACACACACACACACACACACACACACACACACACACACACACACACACACCTCTGCATAACGCAAAAACAGTTGACACATGGATCCATACCTGGCATGGAGGCTGTGACTAACAGTTTCACCTCACATTGCTCTTTCTTCATGGTCTGTTTGAGATCTTTAAAGAAGAGACCCTCCACATAACCCACCACCTCCCACAGAAAGGTCAGGGTAGCCGAGATCGCGTCCATGCCCCACTCACAGGGTGTCCTCACAAAGTACATGATCAGACCCACCTAAGCAAACAGATACAAATGACCACTTTACATTTGAAGCTGTTCATTAAGAGCTCTATACGGTTTTAAACAATAGAGCCTCACCAGGTAGTTGAAGAGAATGTGTGAGGTCTGAGCAGGTAGGTCCCCGATGTTGAGGAGCAACTTTCTCAGCATATACATCAATTCATCCTAAAGAAGACAACAGGGTCAGTTAGAAACAATGAACATTGAAATACTTACTATTACTGATACATAGTATAGGTGGAGGTGCGGCTCTTGTTTTGGAAATTTATGCCCTTTCATCTGCAAACACGAGAAGCCTAATGTATGGAGGGTGGCAGTATGAACAGCGCAGAAGTTGGGGTGGAGGCAGTGATGGGCGGTAGCTTTCTCTAGCTTCGCAGTAGTGTCGCTGATTTCTAAATCAAATGACTTTCCAGTAGTTACAGTACACTACTGGAAAGTAGTTACGTTACACTACACTCTGCACCTGGATGAAATGTTGGACTGGTCAGCCAACACTGACATCTTCTACAAAAAATTTCAGGGCAGGCTTTATTTCCTGAGGAGACTGGGGTCCTTCAACATCTGTTGGAAGCTCCTGGAAGCTTTTATCAGACTGCGGTGTCCAGCTCTCTCTTCTATGCTGTGGTTTGCTGGGGTGGCAGTATTAAGAAGAGATATGTGATGCGGCTGGACAAGTTGGTCAGACATGCAGAGTCAGTGGTGGGTGTAAAACTGGACTCTGTAATTAAGGTGGCAGAGAGGACAAACTGCTCTCCATCATGGATGATGGTCACCCATTGCACACCATCATTATGGACCAAAGGAGCACATTCAGTGGCAGGCTGCTGTCACTGAGCTGCTCTAAAGACAGACTGAGGAGATCTTTTGTTCCGAGGGCAATCACGCTTTTAATACAACTGTTTTGGGCCGGAAGTACAAATAAAACAACAGGACATTCAAAAACTGTCTACTGTATTTTGCACAAGACCACTTAAGTCTCCATCCATACTGGACACTTTATTTTTGTTTTTGTTCTTATTACACACTTCACACTTTATAACGGTAAATTGTAAATACATTTTTAAAATTTATTCCCTCTATCACAATACTGTCTATTGTACTATTACTGTTACTGGCTGCTAAATTTCATTCATTCATTCATTCATTATCTTCCGCTTTATCCTCTTTTGGGGTCGCGGTGGGGTTCCCCATGCCCATCCAGGGGGGAGCGTCTCGGGCGCCGGGCAGATACACCCAGGACAGGGCGCCAACCTATTGCTGGGCACACACTCACTCACACTCACTCACACAAACACACTCTATATGGGGCAATTTGAAGAACTCAATTGACTTCATCCATGTTTTTGGACTGTGGGAGGAAACCGGAGAACCCGGAGGAAACCCACGCAGAGACGGGGAAAACATGGAAACTCCACCCAGATGGGGATTCGAACCAGGAATCCCTAGTGCTGAGAGGCGAACGTGCTAACCACTAAGCCACCGTGCCGTCCTGCTAAATTTCATTCAGGATAAATAAAGTATCCGTCCGTCCGTCCGTCCGTCTGTCTATCTATCTATCTATCTATCTATCCTAATCTAATCTAATCTAATCTATCCATCCATCTATCTATACAGCGTCATTGCGATATAGCGTCGTAGTAGTGACACAGCGTCTATAAAAGCTACTGTAGGACCTGAGACTCTAGGACATGTCTGAGAAAAGCAAACGTTTGCTTTGCGGTATGATTTAGAAATGCAACAGTCAGACTAAAATAAAGCACGTTCATGTACTTTTACTTTTCTTTAATGTAACCAGCGGACTGACCGAGAGTGATGCACAGTAGTGACGCAAGGCTCACTACATTTTACAATAGGTTGCCCAACACTGGATGGCAGATTACTGGTTTAAATAGGTGCCTAGATTATTCATTCATTATCTTCCACTGCATGCATGCACCATGAATCCATGTTTTTGGACTGTGGGAGGAAACCAGAGAACCTGGAGGAACCCATGCAGACATGGGGAAAACATGGAAACTCCATCCAGATTGGGATTCAAACCTGGATGCCCAACGCTGAGAAGGTTCAGCCAAAATTCAGCAGAAAACATTTGAGGGACTTTTCGACTTAAACGCCTCACCTGTCTGTTACTGACTGTTAGCTTTTCAAGGAAGTGTCGGAGAACGAGTGCTGGGTCTTCGATCAGACAGTTCCAGAGCACCTGCTGAGCCACGGCACTGACTGTAAGGCGAAGAGAAAGGAAATAGGCCTGTTCACTTTGTTAATGGTCGCCAGCTGTTTTATGAAATAATTTTTTAAAATTTAATTTTATTTATTAATTAAATAGTTTCTCTTCAGCTTCACTAATCAAATTTTTTTCTCTACATACTTTGTTAGCCCCATTTGCTCTGGACTGTAATCTTCAAAAACACAGAATTCTACCTGCAACACCATCCTCACGAATGTCTCCATCTTCCATTAGGTGCACTATGGGCAGGACTGCGGCACAGATGCATGCTGGGAACACAGCCTGCGGAGGCTGCAACATATGATGTGTGGGTGTGTGTTCTGTTGTGTTCTCATCATCTAATGAGGAAAAACATACAGGGATTAGATGCACTTGACATTGAAATTCATAAACGTTTGCATTGGATGCAATGCTAGCTTTAGTGAGAGTTGTTGCACAACATAAAAACTGTGATACCTTCAGCGCTGACGGCAGAGCGCATGGACCACACAGAGCCGCGGCGGAATGAGTAGTTCCTGTGCGAGTTGCTGGAGGCACAGGAGGGACTCACGGAGAGACGGCGAGATGCCAGGTTCAGCACGTCTTCTGCTGACAAAGCGCAGTGTTACAAAGCCTGTGCACTGTACTGTGTTAATGCTATCAGTGTGGTTAGTAGTGTGAGTGTGTGTGTGTGTTAGTGTTGGCGGGGTGCTGGAGTCCAGGGGTGTTTTTAGGGTTTAGAAACATCAGGGGCTTTATCCCAGATCTCTTGTTCCCCCTCTGTCCTTTTTAAAAATTGCCCTTTCATGAGTGCATTTATCCATTTTTCAAACTGTTGTTACATTCATTTTGTTTGATCATTTATCAGTTATATGAAATATGTCTGTCAGCAGTGGAGAGCACATTCAGTTCTAATAAATGATGCTTTTGGCTTAAAATGTTTGAATAAACGAACCTGAGCAGATGAGACAGTTTTAACAAGGTTTTGTTTTAAATACCGTAACGTTACGTCAGAAAAAATTCTGACGGTTTCTGAAAGCTGAGAAGCTGCTCTTTACAGCCAACATACAATTATTACGGTAACTACGGTAAATCTCAATCACACACACACAGACACACACACACACACAGAGCTTAGAAGCACAAACAGCTGACGGTAACTCCATTGTTTGGTCCCATTCCTTTTGAGGAGACGTGGCCAGAGAAAGCTGGTCTGATTTGATCCGGGGCTACTGACAAAACATCCGGGGCTACAGCCCTGAAAGCCCAGGTCTAACGACACCCCTGCTGGTGTCACATGCAGGACCTCTGTAAATATCATAATTTAAATATCACGTTTATATATTACACCAGGTTTAGTGGCTTAGTGGTTAGCACTTAGTGGCTTGGTGGCTTAGTGGTTAGCACGTTTGCCTCTCAGCACTCGGGATTCCCGGTTTGAATTCCCATCTGGGTGGAGTTTCCATGTTCTCCCCGTGTCCCCGTGGGTTTACTCCGGGTTCTCCGCTTTCCTTCCACAGTCCAAAAACATGGATCAAGTCAATTGAGTTCTCAAAATTGCCCCATATACAGTGTGTTTGTGTGAATGAGTGTGTGCCCAGCGATGGATTGGTGCTCTGTTCTGGGTGTATCTGCCCAGCGCCAGAAACGTTCTCCCCTGGATGGGCATGGGGAACCCCATTGCAACCCTAATAGAGGATAAAGCGGAAAATAATGGATGGATGGATGTGACAGTGTCACAACATATATGTTGAATGTTAGTGTTATGTGGAGGACCAACCTTCCTCCTCCTGTTCTGGTGGAGGGCTGCAGGTGGGCTCGTAACAGGCCTCCTGGGCGATAGGAATGGCAGTGATGATACTGGCCTCGCGGCCCAGCCTTCGCTTTTCATCCTCCTGCTGCATGTTTTTTAAAATGTGCTCTGCTCTCTGGTGGGATCGGGATACAGCTCGGGCCGAGAACGATTTCTGAAAAATAGGTTGTGCATTCACACAGACAGACTTCAGTTTGGGCTCATTTTACTAATAATATCACATAGTACAATGTAGCTACGGGATGAACCTACAGATTGATCCTCACTGATCGCATCTGGCACAGTTCCCGTGTTTACAGGCACCCACGGTGGGTCGAACATGGGCACACAGGGCATCCCCAGGATCGGGGATGGCAAAGTGAAATTGATGCTGGGTGGAGGAATCTAAAAAATAAGGAAAATATGTACATACACATTGTGAGCAGAATGGAATTGAACTCAGTGAGGATGAAACCAAGGGACCGACAGCAATTTTGAAGGAGAGAAGAGATTAAGACAGAAGAAGATGCATACATCTGAAGAAGAATGGTGAAAATAGAGTGATGTCATGTGGACTTCTTTAGTGAAACCAGCAGCCTGACCAAGAGTGACGCACAGTAGTGACGAGAGGCTCAATATATTTTAAAAGTAGGTTGCCCAACACTGGGTGGCAGATTTCTGGTTTAAATTGGTGCCTAGATGATATATTCATTATCCTCCCCTTAATCCTCTACTGAGGGAGAAGGGGGGGGTTCCCCATGCCCATCCAGGGGAGAACGCTTCAGGCTCTGGGCACATACACCTAGGACAGGGTGCCAATACTGAATGAGAAAAGATATTAAGACAGAAATAGATAAATACATCTGAAAAAGTATGATAGTGAAAATAGTGTGATGTCATGATGCCTCGGTTTAAACCCTAGTGAAAACCTGGGGGTGAACAGAAGCGTGCATGGCGGAGGATTAATGTTTGCATGTTCTCCTATTTCTGATAAGTGGCGTTCCCAAATGTAAAGTGACTGATTGTGTTTGTCTGTCCGTCTGCTCCGCAATAGGCTGGGGCACTGTCTTTCACCTTTCACCCTATTGTTGCTGGGATAGACTCCAGCACAAAATGTGACTCGGATACTGACAGGTGATTTAGAAATGAAAACTAAATCTTGCAAATATAAAAGAATGGTACAAATAAATCCAGCTCAGTGTTTATTTACTCCCTTGCATTACAGACTTGAGGTTATAGTGTCTACATACACAAATCCACGTTACTTATTTAATGCAAACAAATAACTAAATAGGCCGGCACGGTGGCTTAGTGGTTAGCACGTTCTCCTCTCAGTGCTCCTCTCAGTGCCGGTTCGAATCCCAATCTGGGTGGAGTTTACATGTTCTTCCCACAGTCCAAAAACATGGATCATGGTCAATTGAGTTCTCCAAATTGCCCCATATAGAGTGTGTGTGTGTAAGTAAGTGTGTGCCCAGTGAAAAATTGGTATCCTGTCCTGGGTGTATCTGCCCAGCGCCCAAAACGTTCTCCCCTGGATGGGCATGGGGTTCCCCATGCCCTGGATGGGCATGGGGAACCCCTCCACGACCCTAATAGAGGATAAAGCGGAAGATAATGGATGGATGTTTCATATGCAGAGTGGCACAGTGGCTTAGTGATTAGCATGTTCTCCTCTCAGCACTAGGGATTCCCGGTTTGAATCCCAATCTGGGTGGAGTTTCCATGTTCTCCCTGTGTCCGCGTGGGTTCCACCCGGGTTCTCCGGTTTCCTCCCACAGTCCAAATTGCCCCATATAGTAGAGTGTGTATGTGTGCGTGTCTGTGTAAATGAGTGTGTGCCCAGTGATAGATTGGCGCCCTGTCCTGGGTGTATCTGCCCAGTGTCCGAAACGTTCTCCCCTGGATGGGCATTGGGGAACACGGGACCCTAATACTGTATAGGATAAAGCGGAAGATAATGGATGGATGGAAATAACGAAATATGATATTTTTGACAACGGCCGCATGGTCCTAAGAATGGTACCTTAAAGATCTGTTGTGCTCCCTCTTCCATGCGAGGCCACACCTGATAGCGGAACCTCCAGAGGGTGTAGAACTTGAGCACAGAGTTGATCCTCTGACTGGCATCCTGATGCTGGAACTCGGCCATCATCATTTCAGTGACGGCATCTGGAACCTTCACAGCACACAGCAGGAACATGGCGGCTGCAGAAGTGTGTAAGAGAGCGAGAGGAATAAAGAGACCAATTGATTACAGGCATTACATTCTTTTGAGTGCATGTGTGAGGAGAAGGCAGCAGACCTGCAGCAGCAGCAATGTGCTCGTCCACGCTGAGCAGCAGCTCCCAGGCGGCAGGTTGAATGTCTCCGTACATGTCCTCCGTCAGGATGGGGGCAGCTTTAATTAGCAGGGACAGAGGTGCTGGACACAAACTCATCACCTACAAGATCAGAACAGTGCGTATAGGTAATCAATCACAATGTAACTCAGTGGTTAGGGCGTTGGGTTATCAATCTGAAGGTTGTGGGTTCAAATCCCAGGTTCACTGCAGTTACCAGTGTGGGTCCTTGAGCAAGACCCTTAGCCCTCATTGCTCCAGGGATGTTGTGATCAACCCTGTGTTCACCTTGTAAGTCGCTTTGGATAAAAACGTCTGCTAAATGACCAAATGTAAATGTAAATGTAAGACGCAGCACATAATGTGAGTTTCTGTATGGTTTCCACTTCCAGTTCTAGCTCTGGACCTCCAACACACTGACCTTGAATAAAGTATGGATCCTAGCTTAATGCCATCAGGGAACAAACCTGTGTGCGAATGTATTTCAACATCCCTGTGTCCTTCTTGCCCTCTGCGCTGCTGTCGGTGGGGCGTCTCTTCATGGATGGGGTGCGCAGGCAGGATTTATCTGAGCACTAAGAAAAGAGTGGCTGTTTAGAAACCATCGTACAACCTTAAAAACCTGCAGCATGTAACATGACCCTGTTCTGATCTGTAACACACCTGTGTCAACACATTTATATAAGCTTGCGTTTATTTAATTCCCTGTAGATAAAGGTGTAGATCTCAGGCTTGGCTGTGTTGGTAATCTGGGATCAGTGTGTGCTGGCGTTTTACCTCTTCACCCACCTCATCATTAATGGGGGGGGGGGGGTGCTGAAATGCTGCTGTTCCAGGGAGCCCTCTCAATTATGTGGAGTCTGCAGTATCTGCCTTTTTTAGTTCTGCTGCTATAGTCAATGATGCCAGAGTCACATACTGCACTGTCAATAAATTATTTATTACTTAATGCCGTGCTTTATTATTAGCTCTAACTGCTTTTCTTGTCTGTTTCTTTTGAGTTATGGTTTCCTATAGGGATAGTCAGATCTTCATCCATGGCTCTGCCAAAGCACTGCGGCTACGACGATTACTGGATGGAGCCTGGATATTAATTGGACTGGTGGTCCTGCAGGACTTACATATAGTTTTCCAGTAGTTAGAGATTTTCCATTTGTTAAATATAGTCAAGGGCGGCACGGTGGCTTAGTGGTTAGCACATTCGCCTCTCAGCTCAGGTTCGAATCCCCATCTGGGTGGAGTTTCCATGTTCTCCCCGTGTCCGTATGGGTTTCCTCCGGGTTCCCTGGTTTCCTCCCACAATCCAAAAACATGGATTAAGTCAATTGAGTTCTCTAAATTGCCCCATATAGAGTGTGTCTGTGTGAGTGAGTGTGCCAGAGATGTTGGCTTCAATTTTGTTTCATGTTTCTTACTAGCACCTTTGGAGTTGCACCCAAAGTTTTTTCTTGCCACTGTCACTTTGGCTTGCTCTTTGGGGGTTTAAAGGCTTTTATTTCTGTAAAGCTGCTTTGTGACAATGTATTGTTGTGAAAAGCGCTATATGAATCAATTACTTGAACTTGAACTTGTCATCATAAGTTTCAAATTAAAAAACATTAAAAAACCACACTTAAGTTTCAAACCTACCTCTTTGCTCTTTTTCACCCGGGAGCTGAAGGTACTGCTGGAGCTGTTCTCTCTCAGGCTGTCGACAGTTTCACCATACAGCAGCTTGATGGCACGGACCAGGCGGGCACAGGAGCGGCTGTGGCGTTGGTAGCACCGTGGATGGCAGAAGTCGACGTGGGTGCAGATGAAGCTCTGCTGGTTGCACAGCAGGATCATGATCTGTGGAGATTATATAATCAAATGTAATAAATGAATTCTTTTGCCCACTCTGCTCACAAATAGAGGAATTAGTTCTCCACAATTAACCCATCCGGGCAGAAAAACACACACATATACACATACTGAGTGAAGTGAGCAGCTTTGTACACGGTGCCCGGGCAGCAATTGGGGTTCAGGGCCTTGCCCAAGGTTTACCTTGCCATAGTACCTGGTGGGACCAGGAATCGAACCTCCAGGTCACAAGGCTGGTTCCATAGCTGGTGTTTCCAGGACAGGACGCCAATCTATCGCTAAGTACACACTCACTCACACTCTATATGGGGCAATTTTGGAGAGTTCAATTGACTTGATCCATTTTTTTTGACTGTGGGAGGAAACCGGAGAACCCGGAGGAAACCCATGCTGACACAGGGAGAACATGAAAACTCCACCCAGATTGGGATTCGAACCGGAAATCCCTAGTGCTGAGAGGAGAACATGCTAACCACTAAGCCACTGTGTTGCCCCAAATAAATATCCATCTATTATCCTCCGCTTTATCCTCTATTAGGGTCGCGGTGGGGTTCCCCATGCCGATCCAGGAGAGAACATTTCGGGCGCTGGGCAGATACACCCAGGACAGGGCACCAATCCATCGCTGGGTACATGCTCACTCACTCACAGACACACTCTACATGGGGCAATTTGGAGAACTCAATTGACTTGATCCATGTTTTTGGACTGTGGGAGGAAACCGGAGAACCCGGAGGAAACCTACGCGAACACGGGGAGAACATGGAAACTCCACCCAGATTGGGATTCGAACCGGGAATCCCTAGTGCTGAGAGGAGAATATGCTAACCACTAAGTCACCATGCCGCCCCAAATAAATAATTATATTTAATTAATTATTTAATTATTAATAATTATTATTTCCTTCTCTCTTTTGTATACATGTTGTAGCTGATTAAGTAAAGATGGTGCCTCCCTTCTCTCTCTTTGATCTTGCATGTCATCAGTGCTGTGTTTAAGGACCCTGACAGTCATTCTCTCACACATCAGATACTCACATGCAGCCACGACATGTTTCGATGGTAGTCCTCTGATCCCCCAGTGCTCCCCGTTCCTTCTGGCTCAATACTAGGTTCACTGGCACTCCAGGGGCTCCCTTAAAAGTCATACAAAGTGTTATTAGATCTTAGGTATCAAGCTATATTTGTTTATTCCTCATGCCCTTTCCACCTGAACCATAGTAGTAGTGTAAACGTCTAAACCTGATGGACATGATGCATCATGGTCACAAATTCGGTTTCTATCAATCCATCCATCCGTTTTCTTAATCCTATTAATCCTATATTAGAGACTCATGGGGGGGGGTCTCATCCAGGGAAAAACCCAGGACAGGGTGCCAATCTATCCCTGGGCGCTTACTTACTCAGTTACACACACACTATATAACAGGAATTTAAATTCAGAGCAGCCAATTCACCTTGAATCCATGTCTTTGGACTGGGGAAAAACCCATGCTGGACACGCAGGACACGTGGAGAACATGGTATACGCCTTCCAGATTGGGATTCAAATCTGGAAATGATTCTTAACACTGTAGTAACGTTAATGTGATGCCGCAGCTAAGAGGACCACGTCCAGAATCATTCCTTACCTATATCAGTGACTGTGTCTCTGCTCTGAGACAGCAGCCGATCAGACTCTGCGTCGTTCTCAGACTCAGAGTCCTGTCTAGACATCTTGGTGCTCTTCAGACTGCCAGCTCTGCGGATGGAGGACAGGGATCCACCTTTCTTCACCTTAAAACTCCTTGCCCCTTTGATCTGCAGCAGCCGAGAGCCTCCGATGCGGATCTTCCTGGTGGGTGCTGAGAGGAGAGGATCGGATCAGAGGACTGAACAGCGGAAGCAAATGTCAAGAAAATGAAGGAGTGAGTCCAAACCCAGGGGCTCCTGCGAGGACTTTTTCTCATCGCACGCCGTGTCGGACTTCAGCGTGTGACTGCTGCTGTTCAACGAGTCGTGACCGTCCTCATCGTCCAGGATCCCGGCAAAGCTGATCTTCCTCTCATAGCGATGGCGGCCCAGTTCTGGGTCCAGACGCAGACGGCAGGTCTCTAAATCCTGAAACACACACAGAGAAAGTACAAAGAATGCTTAGAAGTATGTGGACAGCCATCCATCTCACCTATATGATGTCTTGATGACATCACAATGTACAGCTTCATGCTTCAGAGCAAAAACAAGTATATTACATCTCAAAGTGCAAAAAAATGGTCTTTAAAAAAGTGGGAAAGGGACTTATTCAAACAGATCAAGTAACTTAGTTTGGGGGTGGTACGGTGGCTTATTGGTTATTTTGTCTCTCAGTGCTAGGGATCCAGGTTCAAATCCTGATCTGGTTGGGGTATCCATGATCTCTCTGAGTCTGTGTGGGTTTCCTCCAGGTTCTATGGTTTTCTCCCACAGTCCAAAAACATGGTTTTACGGTAAATTGCCTGCTATGAATCCAAATTGCCCCTACATAGTGTGTGGGTGAGTGAGTAAGTATCTGACAGATTGACAACCTGTCCTTGGTGTATCTCCCCAATGCCCGAAACATTCTCCCCCGGATGGGCATAGAGAACACCCCACTAAAATAACTGGAAAAACCTGCTCCATGTTGAGCACCCACTCGCATTCTCCTAAATTTAATAGGAACATTTAAAATCTTTTGTTTTTGTGTTTGAGAAGACGATGTAAAACAATTTCCCTGTTTTTTTCATGTTTCTCTCCCTACGGTTCACTGCTAGCAGTGAGTAATGAGGGTGAGTCAGGTCTCAGGGGTGCATTTCCTTACTTCTTGCTCACTTTCAGTCCAATGCTTCATTGTGAGGACCATAAACACTTCACATCCTGTAATTTGAAGTGTATATAGACGGGTCTAAACTTCCTGCTCTGGTGCATTTAACCATCAAAGCCTTAATAAAGTCTCTCAATACAGAAAAGTAGAAATTAGCATGCTGACCACCAGGGGCTCAGTGCGAGGGCGCGGCAGGCAGGGAAAGGTCTCTCGCAGAAAAGTGGTGATCTCCAAAAGCAGCTGACAAGCAGCCATCTTTAAAGCAAAGGGGCAGCTGCACTTGGTGGGGTTCACAGTACCTGTGCAGAGTGCAGATCCATTACTGACATTCATTCCACAGATATTTAAACACAAGCTGCATCCGAAATACTGTTTCAATCTGATAAATAATGTTTAACGGTTAATGTGAGTCTGTAGTGTTAATGCAGCTTTAAATGCATCATGTCTGCCCTATTACAAACGTCATTTGACACAATGGGCCACATCCACCCACTGTGAAAGTTCTACTATATATTAAATTTAATTGTATTATTTGATGTCAGAAATAATTATTATTTTATGTTTATTTCTTTACACTTGGAGTGTGGTAGCTCAGTTAATAGGGTGTTGGGCTATCAATCTGAAGGTTGTGGGTTCAAATTTCAGATTACAACTGAGGGTCCTTGAGCAAGGCCTTTAAACCTTATTGTTCCAAGGGTGCTGTATCAACAGTTTGTTCTGACCCAAAACAAGTTGGGATCCTTGTAACTCACTTCTGATAAAAGCGTCTGCTCAATAACCAAATGTACTAAATGTACGGTTGTAAACATTGGACATTGATTTCCATTTTTTTTCTCAGCTTGACCACACGAACATAGAATTTAGCCCCAGTTGAAACATGGGATAGTGCAGTGTGGTAGGCGCTTCCTTTCTAAATGGCTCTCAAGTCACTTGGTCATCCAATAAATTTGAACTGACCACCACATACAGATGTACAGGCCAATCCAACCTAAAACTTTCACATACTTTGTAGTAGGTAGTAAGTAATGGATGGTTGTCCAGACACTTGTATTAGATATGTACATGACCTCTGAATATAAAGCTAAATCATCTTCTCCAGGTTCTCTCACGTACTGTCGTCCAGGAAGTCTTCCTCCTCATCCTCTTTCCTCACCCTCCTCTTACTCTCCTCATCATATATAAATCCCAAGATGTTAGCAGGACTCTCGCTATCAGAGTGGCACAGCTCACTCAGACGAGTTCCGATAGCCTTCAGGGAAATGCCAGAGAGACAGTATGTTAAATATTATAGATATTATTGCTTTACACATAACATACAGATTTGTAAATTCTGAACCATCAATGGCTAGGTGATATGGCATGGTAGCTCAGTGGTAGGGCGTGGGGCTATTATTCTAAAAGTTGGGTGTTCAAATCCAGAGTCTACTAAAGTTACCAGAATGGGCCCTTAAGCAAGACCCTAAATTCTCATTGCTCAAGAGGTGATGCATCATGGCTATATGCTCTAACATAATGGTTCTCAAACTATGGTATAATACCACTGGTGGTATGCAAAGCAGCACGAGGTAGTATGCCATAATTATATGGATATACATTATTTTCCCAATGTATTTTATAAACTGCAGCTCATAATACGGCCACTAGGTGGCAGTATCTGATTGTGAGTGAGTTACTTGGTGGTTCATTTTAATAAACAGACTAGATAATCTCCTCCTTGGATCACCACCTTACCGTGGTGGAGGAGTTTGCGTGCCTGAATGATCCTAGGAGCTATGTTGTCTGGGGCAAAAAGCCCCTGGCAGGGTCTCCCAAGGCAAATTGGTCCTAGGTGACAGGCCAGACAAAGAGTGGTCCGAAAAAACCCCTATGAAAAAAGACAACGAGAACACGTGTACCCTGCCCGATATAGGGTTATCGGGGCCCCACCCTGGAGCCAGGCCCGGG
>JAFMOD010001157.1:279545-360750 GCA_019802435.1 Corydoras maculifer
TGTTCCAGGCAAGTCCGGCTGGAAGGAGACCCCGGGGACGACCCAGGACACGCTGGAGGGATTATATCTCTCAGCTGATCTGGGAACGCCTTGGGGTTCCCCCAGTCGAGCTGGTGGAGGTGGCTGGGGCGAGGGAGGTCTGGGTCTCCCTACTTCGGTTGCTGCCCCCGCGACCCGAACCCCGGACAAGCGGAAGATAATGGATGGATGGATGGATGGACTAGATAATGTTATGTAGGGCAGCATGGTGGCTTAGTGGTTAGCACGTTTGCCTTTCAGCACTAGGGATTCCCGGTTTGAATCCCCATCTGGGTGGAGTTTCCATGTTTTCCCCGTGTCAGCGTGGGCTTCCTCCGGGTTCTCCGGTTTCCTTCCACAGTCCAAAAACATGGATCAAGTCAATTTAATTCTCCAAATTGCCCCATATAGAGTGTGTCTGTGAGTGAGTGTGTGCCCAGTGATTGATTGACGCCCTGTCCTGCGTGTATCTGCCCAGTGCCCGAGATGTTTTCCCCAGGATTGGCATGGGGAACCCCCCGCGACCCTGGTAAAGGATGAAGCGGAAAATAATGGATGGATGGATGGATAATGTTATGTAAGTACAGTTTATTAGCGAATTTGCTTTCAATAAATGCATTTATGAATCAAACCTTGTTTTTTTTTATTATAGTATGTAAGGCCCAGAAGGTTGTGTGTAACAACACCTCTTTCCCGTGATTTATTCGCAATAATGCCATCCTCTCATACCTCATTGCTTTATTATACACTCCCACCTAATTGAAGTCTGCCATATGCCGTTCCGTGATGAAATACATAGGTGGTACTTGGTCTGAAATGTTTGAGAACCACTGCTCTAACCCAAAACAACATTAAGCTGTAAGTAGCTTTGAATAAGAATGAGAGGGCCTGCAAAACGTAATAAAAAAGAAAGCATAAAAGTGTGGGCTGTTCATTATGTTTATACGGGTTTGGTTCTCAGGTGTCCACATTCTTCAGACTTTAACATTAGACTGCTTATTTTCCTCTGACTTTTACATTGACCTTCAGGTGAAGGTGCAGCATGCAACTCACATCACCCCATTGATAGAAGTGCTTAGCTGCATTCCACTGAAGCTTGTTGTTCCTTTTGTTCCCAACCACAGGTGAGCGCCCCCTCGACAGCCCTCGCTTGGTGATGTTGACATGATGACCTTTCATCCACTCTGGCCAGTTGCCCCGGTTACAGCGGTGCACAAAGCGAGCGCACTCAAGAAACAAGGATGCCCGGGCCACCACCGGCGCTTCCTGACACAAGCACATTAACAAACTGCTTAATTTAATGGATTAATAACCAACTGATTAATCTAAGTGTTTGAAATAATTTTAAGATAATTCAGCGTAGAGGAGGATGGGAACAAACCAGGTCTAGAGCTGCCGCTAAGATGGATGCATCTGGGATGGTGCCTGGCTCACAGCAGTTGAGAAGGAACTGAAACCTCTTCATGCCCTGTCTGATAGCACCGAGGTTGACTATGTTCTTGTTCTTCATGGTCTCATGGCTGGTAGCCATGCGCTCCGGAAATCCTTGACATCCTGCCAGAGACCAAAACAATGTCAGAGGTTTTGGTGACAATCTGCATTGTGAAGCCAGTTGCAATATAGATTAATGATGACACCAATAAACCCAGAACACATGGGCAAGTATTTCACGCCGCCATGGAAACACCCAATGCTTCACATGTGGGCACCTCTGGTGGAGCTGGTAGTGGGTCTGAACTCATACCATATACTTCCAGTCTCACAGAGGTGCATGGACAAGCACAAGCACGCACACAGAGTAGGCATGGAAGATGGTTCAGAACACCAAGTGCACCAGAAGCACAGGACACGGACGGGCACAGACACAGAGCGAGTGGCGGAGGGGTGGGCTGGCGAGGGGGGAGGGTTCTACCATCTTTCTCCTCTGTGTGGTGCAGCTTGGATGGGTTCCGCCGACCAGACCGCCATTTACCGAGGCGCTTGAAGAAATTCTCCTCCTCCTCCCGGCAGTACTCAGTCGCACTTCCTTCAGACAGCTTCACGGCACTCGTGAATTTGACCTGGAAAAAATATCAGGCGCAAAGTAACAGGAAGATAGTTCTGTACGTTGGCTAAACTACACAGAGGACATTTAAGTGTGAGGGTCTCATTATTTTATTTTACAGATCTTTCCACAAACAAGACTCCTTATAGTTGGACCCAAAAACTGAGGCAATGATTTCTTAGTGTCCATCTGATCAGGCCTATGTTTTAATGTATTATGATTCCTCAACCTCAATAAATTCAAAAAAGTCAGAGTACAGCAACTGAGGTTCTAACAAAAACAGAAAAGTCTGATCCTGATAGCCCGGGTTTACCCACATAGGCTACTGCAGTCGATATAGGCACATGGGCTCTGGAGTACTTCAAAAAGTCATTGTGACTTAACAAATTCTGATGTTGCATCAAGAAACACAACCTGAATCCATTAAGCAAATGCAGTCATATATAAACCTATGCTCAGAAATGCAGGCTTGGATGTTCTATTGGCCTTCCTTTCATTGACAAACTCTGACAAACCTCCAACAATTTTTCTGGGGCTGAAAGACACTTTATCATTATTTAAATAAAAAAATAAAATAAAAAAAGATACTTAATCAAAGGTAACCACAGCAAATTTCTCATCAGGTGGCGGTGTTTTATTACATATTTCAATTATTTTAATTGTTCTGGTTTTGACTTAGCTCTCTTTCTTCAGATGTTTATTATCTGTTTTATTTATTTTTTAGCTTTTTGCTCCCCCCCTCCTTTTTTAATTAGACAATTATTATTATTTTACTTATTTTTTCATTCTTTTCTTAAAATCTCTCTGACTAATTTTATAGGTGGTGACCTGACTGGGTGTTTATTATGAGTTATGGGTTATGGCTTAATATTAGCCAATTATTTAGGGGGTCATTATGGATTGTATGTATGCATGCACGCCTGTGTTTATGTATGTATGTGCATTTACATATGTGCAATCATGTATCGTGAGTATCCCTGTGAACTGCTCCTTAAAAAAATAAACAGATTAAGCTAGGAAAGAAATTCAGGCAAGCTCTCTGAGACATACTTAGTGACAGTAGAAACATGTTCTGTTGCCTGACATGCCACAGAGGGTAAATACCATCCAAAGTGTTCCCAATAAAAGAATATATCATGGTCATCTGCATAAACACTATATACATATACACTGGATATATGGGATACAGAAATTGCACTCAGTTCCATTGACAGTAAAATCCAATCATTGTATTGAAAAAATTCCACTTTACAACATTTATTATCTTCATTTCTAAACTATTAAAATTTACATGTCAAAAAAAAGGTCATGTGATCACATAAAATTCACAAAGTAACAAAGACAAGGGAACACGGCAGGATTTGACTGCATCCCACCTTGGAACTCTGCCTGATAAAGGAAAGTCTGTCCACAGAGCTGATGTCCAGAAGATCCTCCACTCCATCAGCCAGGCCGGAGAGGGACGA
Source organism: Corydoras maculifer (assembly GCA_019802435.1). Classification (NCBI taxonomy): domain Eukaryota; kingdom Metazoa; phylum Chordata; class Actinopteri; order Siluriformes; family Callichthyidae; genus Corydoras; species Corydoras maculifer. The sequence goes on from JAFMOD010001157.1 coordinate 283,074, forward strand.
TCTCTTCAGCCAGTTCCCTGCACATGTGGCCACAGTAAAGTTAATAAACCGAACAATAACCAAGTTATCACATGTGTTTTAGCCATGTTCATTCATAATAATGTGCATAATGTCCATCACACAACCAAAATTATGTAGATACCTCAACATCCATCCGCCTCCAGTACACACCTATTTCCATCGTTTCTCTCTTCAGTATAACTGAAGAGCGAACTTATGTTATATGCTGATGTTCTAGGAAGAACATTCCAGTACAACCCAATGGTGCTCAGTGAAGCTTAACACACAGAGGCTTAACATTGGATTACTGGAGATCATCTATATGATGTCATATTTATGGTCATTACTTTGTACTTGAGAGCACAGTCAATTCTATTTAAGGCAACCACCGTCCATAAAACAGGAGTTCTCTACAATGTATTATTAGCTGTAACATTGAGGGTCCTTGTAAAAATTTGAGTTCTATTCTCAAAATAAAAATGTATATAATATTAAATAATAAATAAAACAAAAAATCCTCCGGGGGTTGGGTTTCCTCCGGGTTCTCCGGTTTCCTCCCACAGTCCAAAAACATGGATCAAGGTAAATTGAATTCTCTAAATTGCCCCATATAGAGTGTGTTTGAGTGAGTGAGTGTGCCCAGCGATAGATTGGCGCCCTATCCTGGGTGTATGTGCCCAGCGCCCGAAACGTTCTCCCCTGGATGGGCATGGGGAACCCCACTGTGACCCTAGTAGAGGACAAAGCGGAAGATAATAGATGGATTAATGGACAAAAAATCTATTTAAAATGTATTTTGTAGTAAATATTTTACTATAAAGGGTTGTCCAAATACTCTTGACCATATACTGCAGTGTAGATGCATCATCATTCAAGCCCACAGGAATGCAAATGAAAATGAGTTTGGGGTATGACAGGAGGAACGAGAAGGACTTTGAAAGGAAAATACAAACAAGACATGGAGGAGTTTAAGTTAAGTTTAAGTTGAATTAATATAATTGACAATAAGAATAGAAACCAGGTAATCTAATAAAGTGGCCAGTTAGCATATACTATACATATACTGTATATACTATACAGTAACTAAGGTTAAAATCTAAGGTTTTCCCTATGTTCCTATGTTTGCATGTACTCCCCGTGTCTCCATAAATTTTCTCCAGGAGCTCTGGTTTCCTTCCACAGTCCAAAGAAATGCAAATTAATCTATTGATACTGAATTCCCGCTGATGCAAATGTGTGTGTGTGTGTGTGTGTGTGTGTGAGAATGTGTGAGAATGTGTTAATCTGACTGGCAACCTGTCTGCGGTATACATTTCTGAGGTATGGTGCGGTAGCTCAGTGGTTAGGACATTGGGCTATCAATCTGAAAGTTGGGGTTCAAATCCCTGGTCCACTGTAATTACCAATGAGGGTCCTTGAGCAAGGCCCTGAACCCTCATTGCTCCAGGGATGTTGTGATTAACCCTGTGCTCACCTTGGAAGTCGCTTTGGATAAAAGCGTCTGCTAAATGACCAAGTGTAATATTTTTAACCTTTTGCCTAATGGGTGCTGGGTCAGGTCTTAGCGCCCCAGAGAAATTTAATCAAGACAAACAGCTAAGAAAATAAATGATATTGTATTGTAACCAATAAGGGCGGCATGTAGGCTTAATGGTTAGCACGATCGCTTCTCAGCCTTGGGGATCAAGGTTCGAATGCCAATCTGGGTGGAGTTTCCATGTTCTCCATGGTCTGCATGGATTTCCTCCAGGTTCTTCAGGTAAGTAATAAATTTGATACCCATATTAACAGAATGCACATTAATTGTTCCATGATCCATTAATTGATCAGATGAGGACATCCCTATTTCCAGTGTTATACATTTTTAAAATCACAAAGCCATTTACTCATACACATACGTAGGATGGAGCGAGTGAATGGATGATGAACAGTCCTACGGCATGCTGGTGACAAAAAAGAACACAGACAAGTGTGAGAATGAGAACAACCAGCAGACATGAGCCATGTGCACACCATTAATCAAAACATCAATTCAGTGTTAAATAATGACAAAACCCTATATAAGAGTCGTAATACTTATGGATTGGCTGTAGATGGGGCGGCACGGTGGCTTAGTGGTTAGCACGATCGCCTCTTAGCTCTAGGTATTCCCGGTTCCAATCCCCATCTGGGTGGAGTTTCCATGATCTCCCCGTGTCCGTGTGGGTTTCTTTCGGGTTCTCCGGTTTCTCATGGATCAAGTCATTTAAGTTCTCTGAATTGTCCCATATAAAGTGTGTCTGTGTGAGTGAATGTGTGCCCAGCGATAGATTGGCGCCCTGTCCTGGGTGTGTCTGCCCAGCGCCCGAAACATTCTCCCCTGGATGGGCATGGGAAACCGCCCCCCGCGACCCTAATATAGGATAAAGCAGAAGATAATTGATGGATGGATGGCTGTAGATGTGCACGCGGTGATGATAACCCGAACAACCAATAGCAACCCAACAGCAGCAGATCCAATGACTGAACTACAGCAGTTACACACACTTTATATAAACACACTTACACACCTATAGGCAGTTTGAGCTTTTTGCGTAGTGAGATGCGGCGTGAGCGAGACCGTGAGCGCCGGTCTGTGGTGGTGCCCGAGTGCGCGGTTGTACACTCTGACGTGTCCTGTTCTGATTGACTGCTGGTGTCGCTGGCAGCACTTTGGGACTTAAACATCTTCCTCCAGAAATCCTTTCTGCCCAATAGGGCGCCTGGGATCTGTTCCTCACTAAGACACACACACATACAAATGTCAATAGACATAAACTGAAATAATAAAATATATTATATAAGTTATAATATAGCGGCACGGTGGCTTAGTGGTTAGCACGTTCGCCTCTCAGCACTAGGGATTCCTGGTTCGAATCCCCATCTGGGTGGAGTTTCCATGTTCTCCCCGTGTCCGCGTGGGTTTCCTCTGGGCTCTCCGGTTTCCTCCCACAGTCCAAAAACATGGATCAAGTTAATTGAATTCTCAAAATTGCCCCATATAGAGTGTGTCTGTGTGAGTTAGTGTGTGCCCAGCGATGGATTGGCGCCCTGTCCTGGGTCTATCTGCCCAGCGCCCGAGACGTTCTCCCCTGGATGGGCATGGGGAACCCCACCGGACCCTGATAGAGGATAAGCGGAAGATAATGAATGAATGAAGTTATAATATATAACTGGGGCGGCACGGTGGCTTAGTGGTTAGCATGTCCGCCTCTCAGCGCGTGTTCTCCCCGTGTCCGCGTGGGTTTCCTCCGGGTTCTCCGGTTTCCTCCCACAGTCCAAAAACATGTATCAAGTCAGTTGAGTTCTCCAAATTGCCCCATATAGAGTGTGTATGTCTGTGTGAGAGAGTATGTGCCCAGTGATAGATTGGCGTCCTGTCCTGGGTGTATCTGCCCAGTGCCCGAAACGTTCTCACCTGGATGGGCATGGGGAACCCCCCCGCGACTCTAATAGAGGATAAAGCGGAAGATAATGGATGGATGGATAATATATAACTTTTTGAAGCAATACAACTCTCTACTTCTGGAACTTGTGTGGTATCCATATAGTTTTCAACATCGGATGCATGGTTCACTGTTGTAAATCTAACCTTTTCAGTGTAGAAGACTTGGCTTCATCTTTGTCCTCTGACTTCTTTGTCGTGTTCAGTTTCTCGGCGCTGTCCAGCAGAGCGCTTAGCGCCACACGCCGGAACACGTTGCCGTGTGATTCTTTTATGAACTGAACCAGCTGACGGATGTCGCAGTACAAGCCCTGCACAATTCACATGGGGCTTGTGATTGTGGCTTGTGTCGATACGATTTAAACATGCTTTAAATGCTGATGTGAGAAAAACGTCTGACTTTAAGCATTAGCAAGTTAGAAAACAGGCTCTTACCAGATTCTCTGGACTGTGGAGTTCATGTGTGGTGGATGCACATCGGGTGATTAAGGATTTAAACATGCAGCCCACCACCACAGCCTCCATGCTCTGAGCCAGAGATTTATCTCCACCTGTAGCAAAATTGTTCCCGAACCCGGCCTTGTCTGAAAACACACAGCAGCCTGTTTAGCTTCCGCGAGTGATGCTGGAGAACATGATGGAGCGGCTGATGTGAGGCTCAGGCATGACGGGGGAAGCAGAAAGCCATGAACGAAATGAATTCCAACTCGTAATGCGCATGAGGCGGAGAGTAATGTGCGAAAAGCGACGGGAGGACTGCACGCATGCAAATGTCTGTGGCCTGATAAGGGCTTAAGACTTATTTTCGGCCAAATTTTAAAATTTCGGTGGTGGCCATTCTGATGCACTGGTCCTGATCTGAAGGCGAGAATGTCACCTTGGACACAGGGAGGGGTGCAGGAATGGGTGTAATGCCTAGTTTTTGGCAGTAAATTTAGATATTGGGTATCTACCGAAGTTTCGCTTATTCGCCCTCCTGGACCTCTCACCTGCACTTCCGTATTCTGCAAGAGAAGAGATGCGGGGCAACATTGGTGTCAGGCCAGAACAGACATGTCGTTTTCAGGAATACACTGAGCCAATCCAAACACACACACACACGCACACACACACACACTTTAACAGGGTGACTTTGGGTGTTCATTATCATTCCACTCATTTGTTCACAACTTGCCAACATGGAGCTTCACCTTATGTAACTCATTTCATTATTCACTCAAAATTGAGAAAGAAATATCACAAAACCTATGCACACTTTGTTTTTTTTAAATATTGGCAAGTCTGATGAAATGATGAGTGACTCAGTAATAGAGGGATATTTTATTGACGATGAGGTGGGGGATCTAAATGCAGTCCAGGAACAAAATCAATCCCATTTGCAACCCAGCTGCATTCAGATCATCTACATGTTCCTTAGACACAGGTCATGAGAGTGAGGGACAGGAGAGATGATGGTGTGACGGGAAACAAAAAAGACTCCTCGACTTCCACAATCATGAAGAACTAGAACAACATAAACACATTATATTCTATATGGATGTCAAGTTAAGACATTTAAGTCCCATTGCCACAGATTTAAAAGAATCAAGCACCTAAAAATGGAATTTGGACAAGTGTATGCTCCAAATGTTTAGGGGAAGGCCATGTTGGACTGTACCCTGAGAAGCTGGTCTGTAAAGGCGAGATGGGGTGAGGTTCCTAGGAAAAGCCTAACTAGCCTAAACAGATCTCTGACCTCAACCCCATCATGCCCCAGTGGGATGAACTAGAACAGAGATTGGGAACCACTCGTCGAACATCAGTGTCCGACTTCACAAATCCGCTTAAATCTTCCACTGACACACTTCAGTATCCTGACACAGTGGTTGGTGTTCACAGTAAAAAGGCCTGTACACTCTATTATTCACATCCACCTTTTGCTTCACCTTGTGGATGTAGAATCAGAGACAGCAGATTTAACTGTTGGTGCACAGTTTGTGTTCTTCATCCTTTAATCCTACATCAGTGATCACAGGATGCTGTATACTAGATGATGGTAGAAGGACAATGCTGATGGTTGATTTTCAGTCCAGCAGCAACCCCTCAGGTGTCAAATTTAGTCGTACCACCACAACGGTGTCACTGCAGTACTGAGAATCATCCACCACCTTGTGGAGTTCCTGATCATCAGAGAACAATGTAAAAGGGGCTAATAAGTCCATCTATTTTGGAGGTGGAGATGATATAATGGATTAAGTGTAGAAGATGGAGTCTCTAATAAAGTGGTCATTCAGTAAGTTTGATTTAAGAGGTAAAAAGATTGTACCAATCTCTCTCTCTTTCAGATACAGACACACACACACACACACACAAACACAAATTAAGAGAAAGAATGAAGAGGAAAAATATATACTGTAGTTTCAAGGTGACGGCAGTTTACAAGATGGTTAACAAGATGAAAATGCTTTTCTAAAATGAAAATGGCCATATGGGCATCACTACATCACCTCTGAAATTCGATCTAAATGTTCAAACCTTTGTTCCAGACATGTTAAGTGTGAAGCTCAGATCGGGGCAAGGAACTCTTACTGTCAGTAATGGGCTCCATACAGAAACCCAGGAGCGCGTGCAGGAAGTCCACTATGTTGTTGAGCGAGTCCTTGTTGACGTACTCCTTCATGGTCTGACGGAACTGTATTTTATCCAGCTTGTACAGGCTGGTCAAGCAGTTCTGAGCCTGCACACAGAAACAGACACAAACACGCCTCACAGGTCAGGTTTCAGAAAAAAAACCCAGAAAAAAATGTGTTATAATATGTGAGCTCAAAAACAAATTAATCCCTATCTGAGACAATCTAAGCAAACAATAAGTCTATTAGTATTTATCTGGGAAAGTCTGGCCACTTTATTAGATTTACGTTCATGTTTTTTTACGTTCATTTTACCAGCTCCACTGATCATACAGATGTACTTTGTTAGTCCATACTGTTAGTCCCCTTTACTCTGTTCTCCTATGATCAGAACCATGATCAGAACCATGATCAGAACCATGGACAGAGCAGGTGTTAGAGATTTGGATGATCCTCAGTACTGCAGTGACACTGACATGGTGGTGGTGTGCTGTAATGCTGAAGTTTAAACCCTGTATCCACTCACTGTACAGTTTATTAAACACATCCACCTCATTGCTCTACCTTGTAGGTGTAGATTAAGAGACAGAAGGTCATTAGTTGCATTTGTGTTCGTCATCCTCTAACCCAGGGGTGTCTAAGTCAATTGCACCGGGGGCAAAACTTAAAGCACACTTTAGGTAGTGGGCCGAGCAGGATAAAAAAAAGGATAATATAATATAAATTTATATATATATATATATATATATATATATATATATATATATATATATATATATATATATATATATATATATTCATTCATTATCTCCCGCTTATCCTCTATCAGGGTCGCGGTGGGGTTCCCCATGCCCATCCAGGGGAGAACGTCTCGGGCGCTGGGCAGATAGACCCAGGACAGGGCACCAATCCATCGCTGGGCACACACTCACTCACACAGACACACTCTATATGGGGCAATTTTGAGATTTCAATTAACTTGATCAATGCTTTTGGACTGTGGGAGGAAACCGGGGAACCCGGAGGAAACCCACGCAGACACGGGGAGAACATGGAAACTCCACCCAGATGGGGATTCGAACCGGGAATCCCTAGCGCTGAGAGGCGAACGTGCTAACCACTAAGCCACCGTGCCGCCTTATATATATATATATATATATATATATGAATAAAAACAGACAGGAATATTATTATCCTATAAATGAACTTAAACTTTATATAACTTAAAATACTTTGCTCTCTATAAAAATATATATTGCCAAAATGCTAAAAGTTACAACTGTGAACATGCTGCAAAAGAAAACATGAAAAAAATTCATAAAAATGATGCTATACCACAAAAAAGTAAAATAACAAATCAAAACATTCAAATTTCTTTGCTCTTGGGCCATTTAAGAAAAATAAATTTAAACTTTAAATATCTTTAAATATTTCTGCTCTCTATAAAAGTGTTATTGTTTAAATCATTCAAAAAATGAGCACGGTCCAAAAATCTAATGCTTCAGATCAGTAATCACAGGACGATGGTTGACAGGATGATGGTGGAGAGTCAGTCATTGTTGGTAGATGATTTTCAGTCTACAGTAGATGTCACTGAGGTGTTTAAAACCTCCAGCAGCACTGCGGTGCCTGATTCACTTGAACCAGCACAACACACTAACACATTGAGGTACTAGGGATCATCCACCACTTGGTGTGTAACTGTAACTGGAGAACTGCTCATGTAGCCCTGAATAAGATAAAAACATGCTATGGAAACACGATATGTAGGTAATAATGACCTGCATCCGCAGGCGGTCCCCAGACAAACCACGATGTCCTTCTCCACAGCCGTATGCACAACCGAGAGATTTTACGATCTTAATCAGCATGGTCAGGGCAAGTCTGTGACTGCTTAGAGAACAGTCCTCCTCCTGGAAAAAGCAATCAGAGAGGATATAAACATAGTCCACAGCTAGACAATCACACAAGGGTCTAGAGACTACAGAGACATGCATGTGTACTTAGTTAAGTATCCCTCTGCTCTTCAAACTAGTGCACATGTTAAGAAATGGGATTTGAACTGCAAAATTAAACCTGTAAATTTTGTTTATCAATCTACCTTATTAGATTTGTTGTTTTTAATATCATTTCTGCTTCCACCACCACTCCCTCCTCCTCCATCACCTCCTCCGTCACCATCTCCACCCCCTCCATTGGGAACGGCTCCAGTGCTGCCCATCACACCTCCAAAAGCCCCTTCTAAGCCTTGCACTGCTCCCTCCTTTGAATGCTCTGCCTCCTTTGCCTTGTCTTCAGGCTTAGTGAGTTTCTTGGACAAGCTTGGGACCACGCCCAGCTGAAGGAGACACTCGATGATGTTGAGAGCCACGTCACAGATCCGGGAGCTGATGTCATGGGTTAGGACGGCGTACACAGCTCTGAGGACCGCCTGTGGGATCCATAAACACCATCAACATCTGACAACATCTTGCAGATATTGATTAACATCAATGAGGTGGCAAAGAATCCTCTACCACCTAACTAATACGTGCCCTGTGGGGGTCAGAGTAAAGGGATTATAGAGCTACACTCTATAATTTATTACTACTTGAAGACTAGCAATAATATATTACACAATAATAAAATTGTTCCCCCTTACTGAGAGATCCAGCATGCCATTCTTCAGGATGAAGTTGTTGGTGCCCTCTATCGTGTCTTTTTCTTCCAGACATGAGTAGTTGATGCAGGAGTCAGTCAGGCTGCGAGGCAAATTAGAACATGCCAACGGCTCGCAGGGCATCTCAGGGATAGGGTTGGGATTGCAGAGCTTCTTAATGTGTTCGGTGAAGAAATCAGTGTAGCCAACATTAAAGGAGGCCACGGTGGTGTTAAAGGTGGCCATGGTGATGGTGGAGATCTGGGAACGGACTGAGAGGCGGGACACAGAGTCTCAGGAGAAAATGGACACATTATTCATTATGCTTCTACTTATAATAGTTAAAAGGGTTTTATTTTTTTAAGCAAAAAGATACAAGAGGGCGTGTGTTGTTGTGAATAAATCACAGAAAAGAGGTGTTATTAGGTCTGACACTAAGTGGAGTACAGTTACACTGCTTTCCTGTTATTTATTCACAATAATACACAACCTCAAATGTCTTTGTGCTTGATACATGATAATGAAAAAGCAAGGTTTAGTTCATAACTGTGTTTGATAAAACAAAAATTAATAATGACATCGCCCTCTGTGACATAATCTTTAAAATGAACTTCAATTGCTGAGTAACAGGATACAGATTTAGTGCTCATCAAGAATGGGCTTGCTGTTTATATTAATCTGTATTTCTATTTATGGTACATAATTCAAAATAATGTGTTGTATGTCATGCATTGATACAAATGTGAAGTGCTCAAAGGTGTGCATTAGTGCCAATAATGTCACAACTGGACAGAAGGCTCAGCCAATCAGATTTCAGAACTACCCGTTTTATAATAAACATTTGATCAAAGACCTCAAGGACTCAACAAGATTATCTGTAGTTTGTCAGCGGTACAATTGGATTTACAAAGCCTCACCCTGAAACAGCATTCGGCCATTATCTTATCTCTAATGCAAATAATGTAACTAGTGCACATTGGTGGTTACACACTTGTACATAAAGGTCCATGATTCAATTTCTAGGTAGTAAAACCATATGTGGGTTGGCATTTTGTTCTTCCAGGAAGACTAGTGGTATGTCATTCTGTAGTCCTGGTTAAGACCATATCTGACACTCTGGGTCGAAGCAGTGGCAGTTAGTAAATGTTTAAGAACATTAAACATGCTTTTCTGTGTATATTTTTACATGATACTCTGAATTAAAAGATTGTTTAAGAGTCTAATCCTGATAATTCCACACGCTACACCAGAGTAGGTGGTGCTATGGGGGTCATATCACTTTATGGTTTGTCTTCCTTCTTCACTGATGATTATAAAGTAATAAGAGTATGTAATACACAGTGCTGTTACACTGAGCAATTAAAACATCCTGTGGGGAAAGCCAACAACTAGGATCATCCAACAAATATTCGTATCTTGTTCTGCAAAACTTTTTTCTTAGTTTTATTTATTCATTTTCAAATAGCATAGAACGTATAGCCAAAAACATATATTACAGCAAATGAAGACCCAAAGTTTGAAATCTAATGTACAGTAAAGACGTATTGCAATTAAATATAAACAATATGCTATAAAAGTTTTATATAAGTTTTCTTCCATCCATCATCTTCCGCTTTATCATGTATTAGGATGTATTAGGATCATGTATTAGGATCACGGGGGGGGGGGATCCAGGGGAGAAAGTCTCGGACGCTGGGCAGATACACTCAGGACAGGGCGCCAATCTATTGCTGGGCATACACACTCACTCACACAGACACACTCTATATGGGGCAATTTGGAGAATTTAATTGACTTGATCCATGTTTTTGGGAGGAAACCGGAGAACCTGACACGGGGAGAACATGGAAACTTCACCCAGATTGGGATTCGAACCGGGAATCCCTAGTGCTTAAAGGCGAACGTGCTAACCACTGAGCCACCGTGTCCTATAAGTTTTCTTGACACACAAAAAAAATGGGAACTTGGAAAAACCAGGTAAATGTTCTGCAAAAGATTTAACTTAAAGCTCACAAATCTCTCCTGAAAATAAAAAGTGATGTGGAGATCAGCATCATGAGGGAACTTACCACCCTCTTTAATGGTGTTCTCACTGTGGCTGTTTGAGTGATCAGGCAGATTGTGATGGGAGTGAGAATGTTTCACCCCCAGACAGTCAACGTCGCCGGATGTGTCCGTGCTGCCACGTCGAGTTAGCTTACCTACATATTCACACCACACAATCATCCATCCATCAATCTCTCTATTCCTCTATTATCTTTGCAGTTCATATGTAAAAGTGGCTTCGGCCTTACCCATGATGCTCGAGGGCCAGCCGCTTCGCTCCAGCGGGCGTCGCTCGTCCCCCAGTCCAGAGAAGCTTCCGAATGAAAAGGTGCTACGAGTCGGTGAAACATCCAAATGGTCCTCGTGCATGAGAAAGGGCACGCCCATTCGCCGCTGCCGCTTCTTCCCCGTGTGGTGAAACGGGATGGAGCCTTTCCTCTCCCGGTCGTCTCTGCGGTTCTTAAACTAAATACGATAAAGTTAAATTTAAAAGGGTATTAAGGATTCACCTATTTCCTGTAGTATTTCCCCATTTGATCTTTATGAGTGTATGATTAGGTGCTTATTAGAACCTTCTTAAAAATGTTCATGCTCATCTCTGTGGAGAGGTCAGGGATGGCTTGTCTTCTCAGGCTGGTGATGGAAACCTTGGTGAAGGTCTCCGAGCTCAGTGACCTTCCTTCCTCATTACACTTTAGGGTCATGTCCTGAGTCAAAAAATAAGAAATGTTGTATTAACATACAAATAAAGTGCACATTATCAAAAAATATCCCCTCCTCTCATCTCTTCATGGACTGCCGTTTGCTACACCTGCAAAACCCATGCATTGAGGCATAATGAAGACTTTATATATGATTTAATCTAACTGATTAAGCCAAATTACATTTAAGTCCCCTTAGGTTACTGAGTAGACATACACATACACACACACACACACACACACACACACACACACACACACACACACACACACACACACATATATATATATATATATATATATATATATATATATATATATATATATATATATATATATATATATATATATAATATTCATTCATTATCTTCTGCATATATATATGGGCATGGGGAACCCCACCGCGACCCTAATAGAGGATAAGCGGGAGATAATGAATGAATATATATATATATATATATATATATATATATATATATATATATATATATATATATATAAAGCTTACCTGTGTTTTATGTGTGTTAACCAAAGAGGGAGCCGCAGCCACCATGGAACTGCTCCGGGGTCGAGGCAGGGGCGCTGTGGGGGCTTCAGGAGGGCGCTCCGGCTTCTCCTGCAGAATCTGCCTCAGGCGCTGCAGGTAGTATATAAGGGCCCAGTGCACACCCTCCTCCGTCCAGTGAGGCTGAAGCAAGCATCGCAGCACAGCCACGTCAAAGTAGGTGGCGTATCGCGCTCGCTGGCAGACTGGAAATGCGCCGGGTGCTGACAATCTATCAGAGGAGAAAAATTTCAAACTTTAAAAACAATTTGGGAAAGGCCTCTAAACAATGCACAAAGCAAGGTCCATAATGACACTTTTAGTTTGTCTGGTCTGCAGAGAGGCTTCATAAAAGAGTGAATGCTGTAATAGATTAACTTTTCATTCATCCATTATCTTCTGCTTTTATACTCTATTAGGGTCGCGGGGGGTCCCCATGCCCATCCAGGGGAGACGGTGGGCAAATACACCCAGGACAGGGTGCCAGTCTATCGCTGGGCACACTCACTCACACAAACACACTCTATAGGAGGCAATTTGGAGAACTCAATTGACTTGAACCCGGAGGAAACTCACACGGACACGGGGAGAACATGAAAACTCCACCCAGATCGGGATTCGAACGTAGAATCCCTAGTGCTGAGAGGCGAACGTGCTAACCACTAAGCCACCATGCAGCCCTAATAGATTGACTTTTCATTCAATCATTCATTCATTATCTTCCGCTTTATCCTCTATTAGGGTCGCGGGGGGTTCCCCATGTCCATCCAGGGGAGAACGTTTCGGGTGCTGGGCAGATACACCCAGGACAGGGCGCCAATCTATCACTGGGCACACACTCACAAACACAGATACGCACACAAACACACTCTACATGGGGCAATTTGGAGAACTCAATTGACCTGATCCATGTTTTTGGACTGTGGGAGGAAACCGGAGAACCCGGAGGAAACTCATGCAGACACGGGGAGAACATGGAAACTCCACCCAGATGGGGATTTGAACCGGGAATCCCTAGCGCTGAGAGAAGAACATGCTAACCACTAAGCCACCATGCCGCCCTAATAGATTAACTTAAATGTAGGTGTCCCGATTCTTTTTTCCATAGGGTCTTTGTAAAAAATATTACAGTTGAAGACAATGCCCTATTGTTTAAAGAGATTTATAAATAAAGAAGAAAAGATCCAAAGATATCAGATATCCCTCATTTCTAATACTTAGTAACACCTCTTTAGTTGTTACTTTTAATTTTATAACCAAGAAACAGCCTTTTATATTTAGTATTTCATTATGATCATCATGAAACAGATATCTAACATATAGTTTACAGAACCACACATCCTTTATCGCAGCGTGTGTTTGATCACGTCTCACTTCTTCTGGGAGGGGCCTCGTTCGTATGGCTGCTGTGTGGAGCCCACTCGCTCCACCGAGTTGCCACGACGACAGCTCTGGCCCATCACAGGCGGAGAGGAGGAGTCAGATTGTACCGATTCACACACCACCTGGAAGTACAGAGGAGGTCACATGACCATGGCTGTGGAAATTGAATTAGGCAATGGAGGAAAACAGTCTGAAGGGAGACTCATCATCAGAAATCCATAGAACAGGTATTATTAGGGTGGTGGACGGCAACATGGTCATGGTCATGATTGTCAGCACTGCCGTAACACTGACTTGGTGAACTTTGTAGTTCTACAATTACATTCTGTAGTCCATCTGGTTCTCTCCATACTCTATTAGTCCCATTTACTGCTCTCTGATGTTGAGGACCATGGACAGTGCGGGGATTATTAGGGTGATGGATGATTCTCAATACTGCAGTGACACGGATATGTTGTGGTGTGTGTTAGTGTGTGTTGATGCTGGAGTTTAAACCCTGTATCCACTCCCAGTACACTATTACACACATCCACCTTATTGCTCCACCTTGTGGATTTAGAATCAGAGACAGTATGTCATCTGTTGCTGCACAGTTTGTGTTCTTCATTCTCTATTCCTCCATGTGATCACAGGATGCTGTGCACAGGATGATGGTGGAGGGACATGTTTGGTTTTCGGATGATTCTCAGTGCAGCAAAGAATAGAGATATTAAGGTGTTTAAAACGCCAGCACTGCTGTGTCTGACCCACTCGTACCAGCACAACCAACACCAACACTGTATAGTGAACTACAATCCCATTTAAGAGTCAACACTCCAGCATGACTGACACACTCAATGATGTACTATTTTGAACATATGATTGTGGTTTTGATGTGAAGGTCTTTACTCTTGACCTCACTTTATAATGCAGCACCGCATCTGTAATTGTCTGCCTGCTCACCGTGGGACGGGGGTTGCTTGGACCACAGGGGCTGCACTGATTATTCACCAGAGAGTTTCTCTTTGCTGTGAAAAAAAACACATGTTATAATTCTATACATCATTTAATTATCTGACTGTATGTTCTCTAATGGGACTGCACGGTGGCTTGGTGGTTAGCATGTTCTCCTCTCAGCGCTAGGGATTCCTGGTTCGAATCCCAGTCTGGGTGGAGTTTTCATGTTCTCCCTGTGTCCGCGTGGGTCTCCTCCGGCTTCTCCGGTTTCCTCCCACAGTCCAAAAACATGGATCAAGTCAATTAAGTTCTCCAAATTGCCCCATATAGAGTATGTCTGTGTGAGTGAGTGTGTGCCCAGTGATAGATTGGTGCCCTGTCCTGGGTGTATCTGCCCAGCGCCCGAGATGTTCTCCCCTGGATGGGCATGGGGAACCCCACAGCGACCCTAATAGAGGATAAAGCGGAAGATAATGGATGGATGGATGTGCTATATTGTATTTCATTGTATTGTTCTATGTGTTCTGTATGTTATATTTCTTTGTAATATTAATATGGGGCGGCATGGTGGCTAAGTGGTTTGCTAAGTACGTCTGCCTTTCAGTGCTGGTGATCCGGATTTGAATTCTTATGTGGGTAGAGTTGATCTATTTTCTCCCCGTGTCCCTGTAAGTTTTCTCCACAGTCCAAAAACATGGATTCAAGGTGAATTGGTTGCTCTAAATTGCCTCTACATAGTGTGTATGTGAGTGAGTTTTTGCCTACTGGTGGATTGGAGAATCTGGCACTGGACAGATACAGCCAAATCAATGCTGGGGATCTGGGTTTGAATCCCAGTCTGGGTGGCATTTGCATGTTCTCCCCCTGTCCATGTGGGTTTTCTCCGGGATCTCCTGTTTCCTCCCACAATCCAAAAAAATGTATTCAATGTGGATTGGCCTAATCAAATTGTCCCATCTAATTTGCCATTATATAGTGTGTAAGTGTGTTCCCAGTAATGGATTGGCACCCTGTTCTGGGTGTAGCTGCCCAGCACCCGAAACATTCTTCCCTGGATTGGCATGGAGAACCCACCTGCGAACGCAGTATAGGATAAAGTTGGGTATAATAGATGGATGATATTAAAATGCAGCATTTCATAAAAGTTACAGTATGGACACTTTTAGAACTTATGGATTTGGAGACCGATCTGGTGGTAATGTGTTACTGCAGGCTGCCAAAATATTAGGCTTGAGTGCTCTATACAACATCTTTGCATGCTTGAGGAAGGGAAGGTCATGGTGAAATGCGTTATTTTATAGATATGCTCACCAGTAACAATGTTGCGCATGGGTTTAATGAGTGCTGAGAAGGCGGGCACATCGGGTTGACGGTGCTCCCACATTGGCTGCCAAATAATCAGTCCGCTAGCCAATCGAAAGGTTAGATCAGACTCCTGGGGAAGAGAAAGGGTTTAAAGGGTAGCATATCCCTTACAATAATCCTTAAATAACAATAAATACTATTTCCAAAAATGGTATGTTTGCCTCTCAGTGCTGGGAATCCAGGTTTAAATCCCAATCTCTGTGGAGTTTCCATGTTCTCCCAGTGTCTGTTAATGGCCCCTATCCAAATTGCCCCTCTATGTTGTGTGTGAGTGTATAAGTGCGTAGTGATGAATTGGCACCCTGTCCTTGGTGAATCTGCCCAGCGTCCCTAATGTTCTCCCCTGAACGGTCAAGGGGAACCTTCCCTCCACAACTTTAACATAAAATTAAGAGGAAGATAACTTTATTAAGAATAAGGGAACACCAAAGGCATTTTCAAACCTCAAAGCCATGATACAGAATGAGCTCAAAACTGGAAATAATGAGGTTTTGACATATTTTCGCACAAAACTGACCTTGATGCGGTTGACTAAAGGGGCAAAGAGAAAGACAAACAGCTCCACGGTGGCCATATTCTTGTGGTAAAGCTTGGCCCGTGCATACTCGTTCTCCTCAGCAGTACTACCGTTATGATCAAGGGAACCCTGGTTTCCAAGAGGCTGGAAGAATCCACTACTGCTGCCACCTCCTAACCGGCCATGTCCCTGATCCTGGTGACACTCCTGCGCTGCCTCAAGCAGCATCCAGTGGAGCGTGTGAAGTAGTTTGGTCTCAGCAACTCCCAGTTTATCCTGGTGTCCTGATGACAGATCATGTCGGTGTTGATGGCCATTGTAGACTCATGACTGCAGACCACTACATCATGTCAAGCTGTATGAGGAGATTTAATACCTAAATCCATACCTAGCTTGTTACGGTTGGAGAGAAGTATGGCTGTGCAGTGGAGAACATGAGGCAGGGCGGCCTGCACCAACTCCCAGCGCATGATGCTCTGGATGGCCTCAGTGAGAGCGGGTGACAGACCGTGAAGCTTGTTCTCCACCAGAACCCGCTCAAAAGACTATGAGGATAAATGTACAATGTACATTATAGAGATTATACATCACAAAAAAAGATAATATAAAGAGATTCATACTATTAATAGGATCTTACTTTCATATGCGTTTTACCTATACATAGGCCATTTTGTTAGATTCATCTCCATATTTATGCCCTTACAGTCAATTATCAGCTTCACTGATCATACCGATGGGTTTTGTAGTTCTAACGTTAAATTCTGTAGTCCATATGGTTCTCTACATACTTTTTTAGTCCCCTTTACTTTGTTCTCTGATGATCCGAACCCTTGCAGAGCAGGTCTTATTACAGTGGTGGATGATAACAGTGCTGAAGTGACACTGACATGGTGGTGGTGTGTTAGTGTTAGTTAACGTTGTGCTTTATTAGACGTATCAAAGCCAGCAGCAAAGCTGCATCTGATCCACATATTCTCCAGTTGTAGAACTATAAAGTATATCTAAGATAAGATAAGATAAAACTTTACTGATCCCTTCAGGAGGATTCCCTTAAGGAAATTAAGGCACCAGTAGCAAAGAAATACAAATACATGTACATAGTGTGTGTATCATAATATAAAAATGTTATTGCACCAAAAAATTGTTCTTGCACATAGTCCGGTGTTTATGTTATTGTTGTGTTGGTCAGGCTACTGTCTGTTGTGATTATGTTACCTCTCCCCTCCCCTAGAGAGAAGTTGTACAGTTTGATTGCATGAGTGACAAAAGAGATTCTCAGTTGGAATCCCAATCTGGGTGGAGTTTCCATGTTCTCCTCGTGTCTGTTTGGTTTTCCTCTGGGTTCTCCGGTTTCCTCCCACAGTCCAAAAACATGGATCAAGTAAATTGAGTTCTCCAAATTGCCCCATATAGAGTGTGCCTGTGTCTGTGTGTTTGCCTAGCGATAGATTGGCATCCTGTCCTGGGTGTATCTGCCCAGCGTCCCCCCACCCCCACAACCCTAGTAATGGATAAAGGGGACGATAATGGATGATATATATATATATATATATATATATATATAGGAGCACGGTGGCTTAGTGGTTAGCACGTTCGCCTCTCAGCGCTAGGGATTCCCGGTTCGAATCCCCATCTGGGTGGAGTTTCCATGTTCTCCCCGTGTCTGCGTGGGTTTCCTCCGGGTTCTCCGGTTTAATTCTCAAAATTGCCCCGTTTAGAGTGTGTCTGTGTGAGTGAGTGTGTGCCCAGCGATGGATTGGCGCCCTGTCCTGGGTCTATCTGCCCAGCGCCCGAGACGTTCTCCCCTGGATGGGCATGGGGAACCCCACCGCGACCATAATAGAGAATAAGCGGGAGATAATGAATGAATGAATATATATATATAGGGCGGCATGGAGGCTTAGTGGTTAGCACGTTCTCATCTCAGTGCTAGGCATTACGGGTTCGAATTCCAATCTGGGTGGAGTTTCCATGTTCTCCCCGTGTCCGCGTGGGTTTCCTCTGGGTTCTTTCCTCCCACAGTCCAAAAACAGGGATCAAGGTGAATTGAATCCTCCAAATTGCCCAATATAGAGTGTGTGTGTGCCCAGCGATAGATTGGCACCCTGTCCTGGGTGTATGTACCCAGCGCCCGAAACGTTCTCCCCTGGATGGACATAACCCCCCACATGTGTGTGTATATATATATACACACACACACATATATATATATATGAGGGCGGCATGGTGGCTTAGTGGTTAGCATGTTCGCCTCTCAGCACTAGGGATTCCCGGTTCGAATCCCCATCTGGGTGCAGTTTCCATGTTCTCCCCGTGTCTGCGTGGGTTTCCTCCGGGTTCTTCGGTTTCCTCCCACAGTCCAAAAACATGGAACAAGTCAATTAAGTTCTTCAAATTGCCCCATATAGAGTGTGTATGCGTGGGTGTCTGTGTGAGTGAGTGTGTGCCCAGCGATAGGTTGGCGCCCTGTCCTGGGTGTATCTGCCCAGCGCCCGAAACGTTCTACCCTGGATGGGCCTGGGGAACCCCACCGCGACCCTAACAGAGGTTAAAGCGGAAGATAATGAATGAATGAATATATATATATATATATATATATATATATATATATATATATATATATATATATATATATGTACAGTGAGAGTAGAAATAAGGTGAAATGTCTGTAGAAAGATGCCATATTGTGTTTATTATTTGGTCTTTTCTAATCGAACCAGCTGGATCGCCAGCTGGTCACCACGACGACGATGATAAGGCGCGGTTAATGAGTGATCACGTGACAGGGAGCGCAGGTGTAGTGAGTGAGAGGTGATTAAGCGAGAGGCCATCTAACTGATGAATTCTGCATACTCACCACGCATGACGCCTCATACTGCTTTCCTAACTTCGGTCGCAAAAACGCGCTGGAAATAATAAAGAAAAGACAGAAATGCGAGTGAAATCTCAGCCTGTTTAATTCACCGATATCACGCCGTCAACGAGGCGTCGCAGTACAGAACTGATGTCGTCGTGTGTGTTTCTACAGTCGTTACTGCACAACGCTATACAAATCAAACCTCTGGTTGACTTCAAACTGTAAATACATCATATTAATGACGCCGAAAGCGAAAAGCCACATTGAACGCGAACCCATGACGTCATAGCGGCAGATTAAACAGCGTACAGAGCGTGTTTAAATGCCCGACCTGGTCTGTCTCCAGAGGAAGGTCTGGATGGGGAACGGTATCCCTCTGCTGTTCTCCTGCTCGCTGTCATCCACACTCTTCCGCTTCACCATCTTCAGCTCCCACCGACTCCGAGCGATATGAGCGTGAGAACCGTAGAATCGTTGTTGGAAGAAATTTAGGAGGATTTCCAAAAGATGAGGGACCGAATCCAGCCGTCAGTAACCGCTCGAGCTTTTAAAGACACAGTGCGTTTAAATGGAAGTGGACAGAAAACGGGAGGATGATCAACAACCCGACCACTGCCCCCAAGGTCACATGTAGAATACGGAGAATAAACTGTTTTCAGCCTGTATTTATATATGAAGCAGACGTCAAACACGCACACACACACACACACACACACACACACACGGAGTTTCTATGTTCCCCCCGTGTCTGCGTGGGTTTCCTCCGGGTTCTCCGGTTTCCTCCCACAGTCCAAAAACAGGGATCAAGGTCAATTGGATTCTCCAAATTGCCCCATATAGTGTAAGTGTGGGTGAGCGTGTGCCTGGCGATAGATTGGCGCCCTGTCCTGGGTGTATCTGCCCAGCGCCTGAGACGTGCTCCCCTGGATGGGCATCGGGAACCCCCCCCCCACGACCCTAGTAGAGGATAAAGTGAAAGATAATGGATGTAGGTGTATATATATATATATATATATATATATATATATATATATATATATATATATATATATTAAACAGGTAGTAATACACTTCTTGACTGCTTAACATTCGTATGAATGTGTGATACAATATATTTATTAATTCATTCATTCATTTTCTGCTTATATCTCTTCTAGGGTGGCAGGATTCCCCATGCCCATCCAACATTTCTGGCACTGGGCAGATACACCCAGGACAGGGTGCTGATCTATCGCTGGGCACACAAACACACACTATGTGGGACAATTTAGAGCATTCAATTTTACCTTGAAACCATGTTTTTGGACTGTGGGAGGAAACCAGAGAACCCAGAGGAAACCAACATGGACATGGGGAGAACATAAAAAAACTCTTTAAATATAATATATATATATATATATATATATATATATATATATATATATATATATATATATATATATATATATAATTCAACTATATACATGTATAAAGTACAAAACACCCATCATAAACAAGAAAAAAAAGAAAAAAAAGAAATAATACAATTTTTAAAAATTAAGATAAAAATAGATAAATTAACTAGTTAATTAAATGAAAAAGAAAGGTTAAAAATAAAATATTTGTTATAATTAAATAGAGTTTAAGTGGGATTCTAGAGCCCTCTAGAGGATACTAATACAAATCCTGGCCGTGTAGCCAGTATTTCTTTTCTTTAAAATTTTAGTAAATCATGCTGATTAAACTCTTTATTGCTGTCACATTTGTAGTCTGCAGTTATTTTCAAATACTAGCCTTAATCTTCCACATATTTTTATATTGCATCTCTGTTTACAATTGACAATGAGAATTGTAGCTATTACTTACCTGTACTGTATTTAACCCTACATAAGACATGAAAATTTAAATTATACAAAGTAAGGTTAAAGAAGTAACAGAACTATTTAGATTGGAGTGTCATATATTTTCCCCCAAAGTACAGCAGGTCACATTCTAAAAATCAATGACAGTAGACGTAGTCTCTTAATTATTAGTGAAGTCATTGTAATAAGCTGAGTCTACTCTCATTTAATCTACTGTGACAAAAATCTAAATTGCAATGATTTTACATTTATTATCTTTTTTATTTTTTAAAAAAGAAGTATGGCACCAAACACTAAAAATATGTATTAAAAAGAGGGGGGGTTCTAAAATATTATTATAATATTATTATTATTAGGGTAGGTTTTGAGAGAGAGCAGTTTGTTAAATAATTATAAGTCATCTCTGTAGCAGGAAGCAATTAAACACATTCATCTTCTTAATAATGATCATTAATTAAAACAAATAAGTCCTCATCGATAAAGGCGATAGTGACAGAGACAGAGAAGCTTCGCAAATGGTATAAAATTGTGGCTCTCCTCACGTTTGATTGGTGTGCGGCCTGATGGGAGCTGTAGTCCTCATGCTGCTACTCTGACGCTGCGTTCCTACAGGGGACTGCATATTTACTCTCTGGGAAATAATCATTGACCTTTTACTAATAAACATAAAAATGTGTTCGGAATATAAGCATGTTTAACCATAAGTAAGTCAAGTAAAACCCTGCAGTGTCTCTACTATACTAACAATAATTCATCAACCAGAACTGTTCATTCACCATCATGTGGAACTGATGTGGAACTGATGTCAGTCCACTCCTCCTCTCTCTCCATTGGCTCCCTGTGGCTGTTCACATTAAGTACAAGGCACCGACACCAACCTACAGGACAATCTCTGGATCTGGCCCCTCTTACCTTCACTCTATCTTTCCAAAATATACTCTGACTTGTTCACTGCGCTCTAGTGATGAATGTCGCCTGGTGCTTCAACCTCACTGTGGTGCTAATTCTCACACTCTGTATTGTTTACTCCAGCTAAATGGTGTACTATCTTCCCAACACTTTGTGGCTGATTCATTTAGCATTTTTTAAGAAACATCTCAAAACACATTTATTCCACAAGCACTTAAAAAAATCTAGTAGCCAGATTGGATAATGATCAGGTTTAATTATACTACGGTGTAGCTGTAACCAACTACTGACTTGTGTTGTTCTCTCTTTGTAAGTCACTGAATAACAGTGTCTGCTAAATGACTAAATGTGAATGATTGTAACGACCGAGTGGGAAGGATGAGCTTCACAACAAGTAGAAGTAATTTAACCTTAATTCAACTGAGGGATGTGGCTTCTTACATAGTACAAAGTACGAGGTAATAAATAAAGCTAAAGTCTAAATAAAGAGACACGTCACACAGGCAGGTAAATCTGGGTAGACTCGGGGGACGGTGACAGTGGAACAGAAGTGGGTGTGACAATCATTCTGTTATAGATTGCATTTTTAAGTGAATTTGTAAAAATTGGTTGTGGTCAGTTTTAAAAAATCAGGATACGTGTCACCTCAGTAGATAAGATATACTTACATTTTCCAACCATTTATCCTCTACTTGGGTCATGAAGGGTTCCCCATGCCCATCCAAGGGAAAACGTTTCAGATCTGGGCAAAAATACCCAGGACAGGCCACCAATCTATCGGTGGGCACACTCATTCACACTATATGGGGCAATTTAGAGCATTCAAATTAGCTTGAATCCATGATTTTAGACTGTGGGAGGAAACTAAAGCACTCAATCCCCAGCACCGGGTGGCAAACGTGCTGACAACTAAGCCACCATGCCGCCCTAATTTAACATCCATAGATAATCCATCCATCATCTTCCTTCTATTAGGGTTGCGGGGGTTGCAATTGACCTTGATCCATGTTTTTGGACTGTGGGAGGAAACCGGTGAACCCGGATATGGGGAGAACATGGAAACTCCACCCAGATTGAGATTCGAACCGGGAATCTCTAGTGCTGAGAGGCGAACCTGCTAACCACAGAGCCACCGTGCCGTCCCCTAATTTAACATATAATATAATATAATATGCTGTAAAAGACGTACTATTCATGGACGCAAATTAATTTGATTGTAAGGTTTGTATAATTGCATCCCAGTTCGTGTAGCTCTTGCAGTCATTTATTAAATCATCAATTGATTAAAATCATCAAATGTTAATGAATTTTTTTTTATTTTAACTTAATCATAAAAACATTATTATTTAAAGTTGAGTTATTATAAATAATTGAATGGGAGCTGGGTTTCGTGTCTTGTCCAGCTCATCCATAAACAACCTGAAAAAGAACAAAGAACATTCAATTACAACTGTAAAAATGGAGTTAAAAAAACAGTTAATAAATAAAGTAGATAAACACAAGCATCTGAGCTGGAATTGCTCGCTGTCTGTTGGTCCTCAAACCTCAGAAATTAAAAAAATGAATTCAATGGCATAACCATAATAAATAAAGGGTCTTACCTTGGGCGGAGGAAGGAGAATGATCTTCTTTTCTAGTTAAGTGAGGGGCTCCTGGTCCCATTGCAGCACACTCATTCTCCTCCAGAATCCTACAGAAAGTTTAGTACAGTTTTAGAAATGTTATGACTGCTCTAAATGTGCTGCTGTGTCCTCATCTGGATGCCTATGTTTTAATGACTGCAGTAAGAGTTTTAAATAATTTGATCAAATTTTCACCCAAGATTAAAATGAGTGTGTTTAATTACAGCCTGCAAAAAAATTAAATTACATAATCGTAATAAATAAACTGTCTTACATCAGGTAGAGGAAGGGCGTCTTTACAAGAAGAAGTGAGGGGCTCCTGACCCCGCTGCGCCACACTCCTCAGTCTTAGTCACAATGCTACAGAAAATTTATTTATTCATTCATTATCTTCAGTTTTTATCCTCTATTAGGGTCGCGGGGGGGGGGGGGGGTGTTCCCTATGCCCATCCAGGGGAGAACTTCTCGGGCGCTGGGCAGATACACCCAGGACAGGGCGCCAATCCATCGCTGGGCACACACTCACTCACACAAACACACTCTATATGGGGCAATTTGGAGAATTCAATTGTCTTGATCCATGTTTTTAGACTGTGGGAGAAAACCCACGCAGACACGGGGAGAACATGGAAACTTCACCCAGATGGGGATTCGAACCAGGAATCCCTAGCACTGAGAGGCAAACGTGCTAACCACTAAGCCACCGTGCCGCCCACAGAAAGTTTAGTACATTCAAAATGTTAGAACCAATTTAAATGTTATAGATCACAGTGATTTATAGCTTCTATCTTAAGACTAGACAAGAGTCAAAACTGCAATTGAAACAATAAGGAGAAGAAAATGTTTTATTTTCACCTTATCTGCTTCTTGGGTCCGGGCTCCTCCTCAGCCGATGTGTCATCATCTGAACACTTGCGCTTTAATGACTGCAGTAAGAAAATTAATCATAAGATTAAAATTATTGCGTTGAATTACAGACCTGCATGACTAATACTTATGTATAAATTTAGATGACAAGCAAAATCAAAAGTTAAAATGGCTCTGAACTGGTTCATAGACTGGTTCAGACTGGTCAGAACTGGTTCATTACATGCTAAATCAAAAGTTTTATTGATCATTATTTTATTTTTTATATTTTATTTTATATTCTATTTTATCATTAAGTAAAGATCTGATGCAAGACTGTAACTGAACCTTAATCATCTGAGGTAGTACTTCTGAAGACTGGCTGGTTGGAATACTTAAAATTGAAGCTTTGGAGATGCAGTCACTATTACTTGGTTCTGGTGACCTGAAAGTCAGAAGTTACAGTATGTTTAAAATTAAATGAAAACCATTTGCATTAAATAGATTTTCTGGATTCCATCACTCCTCCAAATACAATGTAACACTTCAGCCTAAGACTCATTTCCAAAAATGCACCACAGAGCACCACAGGAGGTCATTTAAACTGTGGCTATCAATCTCCTCCTCTCCAAAACTCCTCTTTTCATCCATCCATCCATCCATCCATCCATCCATCCATCCATCCATCCATCCATCCATCATCTTTCACTTTATCCTCCATTAGGGTCGTGGGGGGGGGGGTTCCCCATACCCATCCAGGGAAGAACATTTCGGGCGCTGGGCAGATACACCTAGGACAGGACACCAATCTATCGCTGTGCAGAAACACACTCTAAATGGGGTAATTTGAAGGACTCAATTGACCTTGATCCATGTTTTTGGACTGTGGGAGATAACCGGACAACCCGGAGGAAACCCACGCGGACACGGGGAAACATGGAATCTCCACCCAGATTGTGATTCGAACCAGGAATCCCTAGCCCTGAGAGGCGAACGTGCTAACCACTAAGCCACCGTGCCACACACAGAAAGTTTAGTACATTCAAAATGTAAGAACCACTTGAAATGTTATAGGTGACAGTGTTTTATAGCTTCTATCTTAAGACTAGACAAGAGTCAAAACTGTAATTGAAACAATAAGGAGAAGAAAATGTTTTATTTTCACCTTCTCTGCTTCTTGGGTCTGGGCTCCCCCTCAGCCCATGTGTTGTCATCTGAACACTTGCGCTTTAATGACTGCAGTGAGAGAATTTAAAACAATTGATCATAAGATTAAAATTATTGTGTTGAATTACAGACCTGCATGACTAATATTCATGTCTAAATTCAGATGACAAGCAGAATCAAAAGTTAAAATGGCTCTGAAAGTCAGGACTGGTTCATTAAATGCTGAATCAAAAGTTTTATTGATCATTATTAAGTAAAGATCTGATGCAAGACTGTAACTGAACCTTAATCATCTGAGGTGGTACTTCTGAAGACTGGCTGGTTGGAATACGTAAAATTGAAGCTTTGGAGATGCAGTCACTCTTACTTGGTTCTGGTGACCTAAAAGTCAGAAGTTACAATATGTTTAAAATTAAATGAAAACCATTTGTATTTAATTGATTTTCTGGATTCCATCACTGCTCCAAACACAATGTAACACTGGAGCACCACAGGAGGTCATTCCTAACTGTGGCTGTCAATCTCCTCCTCTCCAAAACTCCTCTCTTCATGTGTAAGATTTTTCTTTGTAATACCGAATTACATATTTTATAGTTGTTATATGTGTAAAAAATACTTGCAATAAAACATCATGTCATAGGGTTAACTTGTGCAATATATGTCACCGCTGCCACCATTATCGTTGTATTTAAATTCTAAATATGTATTCTTTAAATTCTAATGCTGCATTTTCTTTTGCTTTAAGAAATGTTTATTGATACTCTATTCTTAGTATATATACAGTATATTTTTGTACATTATTTCTCTTGAGCAACTGTAACATCTGCAATTTCCCTCTATGGCTGACTAAAGTATTCTTATTCTGATTTTGAACTTCACTGAGTCTACCTGATGTAAAACAGCATGTAGGCTTCATTCTCCAGCACATTTTTGACACTGCACTTGGAAACAGAGGAATCATTCATCTTGTACCACTTTTCATTACTGGCCTGAAACAGAAAATCCCTCATATTCACTTCATGCAGTAGATTCAACAGAAATGTCTTCAAACATAAAAGAACACAGATACAAACCTTAACATAGCAGTAATAATGTCCGGAGCGGCAGTCAGAACCAGCGTGGACTAACACGGCATACAAACTGTAGAGCTGTGGCTCGCCATTACTCTCGGACATGTAGGGGCTCATGTCCAGTTGTTCCGGATAACTCACAGTCTGTGAAGAAGAGACCACATACATTACTTATTTACATTGTGCTTAGTTTGTTTGTAAAAAAAAGTAAAGCCAAACATCTGGTCTTATAAAAAGTGATACAAAAATTTATACCTGTTTGATTTTGTCTCCATTAGAATTTTCAAATCGCAGCAAAGTAATACAGATCACATTGGAGCAGGTGTCAATGGTAATATCTGTTGAAGCCTGAACCAACTCCTTACATCTACAAAAAGAATAAGTAATCATACTAAACTTGTACATAATAATAATAATAATAATAATAATATATTTTATTTGAAAGCGCCTTTTAGAACACCCAAGGACGTTGTACAAAGCATACATACTTTTAAGAATAAGCTTGTGCAAAAGAAAGTAAACTGAATTTAGCCATGAATTTAAATTACATAAATGAAATAATATCAGTAATAATTAACAGTTAAAAGATAATAATTAACCTTACATCTGTATAAGGTTCTAATTGTTACAGTAGAGTAGAATGTGAAAGCTGCTCAGGTGATAACACTGGAGCAGATGGAACTCTTACTTGCTGCAGTTGTAGCTGTCCAGTGTCTTCGGCTTCACAAAATTCTCCAGAGCTGTTGTGATGGTCGGGTTGTTCTGTAAAATGAGAAATGTATACATCAGTTTAAGAAATGTAGCAGCCAACTGTAGCTGCTATAACTGTAGCAGCCAACTCGATCCATATCATACATTTATACTGATCCTGTTTAATGTAACTATGAAAGTTATGTTAATATTATTTAAGTTATTACATATTAAAGTTATTAAAAGATAAACAATAGTAATTACATTAATGGGCAGCAGAATATCCATGAATGATTCAAAAGTGTCGGATGTCTCCTGGCAACTTGAACACACCACTGTTAAAAGGAAATTCAATATTAATGTCTATATGTACAATAATTTTATAATTTTCTTTCCTACTAAAAAATCTAAAATAAACTGACCTCGCGATCGCATCTGACCTCTGAAGATCTGATGAATCAGAGTTTCCCCTGTTTGCTGGTTCACACTGATGTAAGATATAAAATGATACAAATTTTATTGGATTGAAATTTATTGTATTTAAATACAATGTATTAATCAGTGTAGAAAGAAAATGATAGCTTATAAAGATTTACAGGTTTGTATGCAAACAAGCATTCTGCATGGCCTCGACTATGTGTCTCAGGAACTCATGTGCATCCTCCTGAGTTCCTATCTGGAAGTTGGGTCCAGTGCCTGAAAGCAGATTAATTTCAGTACTGCGTCACAAAACAAATTTGTAACCCAATGATTAAACAGCAGATACAAATACTCACAAGCCAGGGTTTTTAGAACAGCAATAGGCATTAGAACATTTCCAGTGTTTGAGTGAACCATGGAAATGTGACTCTGCATGGCGCACATCATGCAGGATTTTTCCATAGTGCCTTCAAAATGATTAGAAATAATCATTAGGTAATTAGACAGAAAACGAATAGCTGGTAAATCTTGCAGTTTGATTAATGTGCTTGAATAGCTCACATGTTTTGGAGTGATTGCCACTCAGCATGTAGTTGGCGAGGGGTGCAGTGTAGGATAGGCACTGCAGGGCTGCGTTTAGGTAACAGGTGTTGCCCAAGTTTTGCAGCCCTGCACCAACAGAACGGACACAGTTCCACTGCAAGCTAAACCGTGTCTTCTTTCTGCCGCCACACACGTCTCCTGAAGGGCCCACACGCTGCACTGATTTGACGTTGTTCATGATCTTGTTGTTTTTCTCCTGAAAAAACACATTTATTATGAAGCTAATGTTCTATTTGTACAACTGAAGTATGTATTTATTGACCCTGAGAACCCATGCCTAACACTGTGTGAGCTACCGGAGATACTCCAAGGCCTAGGTGTGCTGCCACCCTGCAGGTATAATTTAAATGCCTTGTCCTCTTTCCTCTTATCATCACAGCACTGTTCCACTGATGGGTCAAAGAAAGCCTGGCCAGGCTCCACGGGGCACCAGCTATGCATCCTTTTTCACTCTTTGGATGATCGGAGAGGTCAAGCCACAGGGCCCATTCACCAACGACAGAGAGTAACATAAAGCGACGACATGACTGGGCAGCCTGACATGTGTTGCGCAGGATGAAATTGTTAACAGTCACAATATCCTTCCACAAGGGAAGGCTCATCTTCGCCTTGGGCCTGATAGCTCAAACGTGTGTGAGAAAGGCTAGGGTAGGGCATCCCTGAATGAGGACTCGACCAGCTTCTTCAGTAGGAAAAGGTAGTGGCTGCAGCCTTCAGGCTGAGCAATTGCCTCCTCCGCATGCTTTAGCCCCATGCAGGCACAGAATGTCCCTCCCATAGTTGGATCTCAAACACAAGATGATGAAAGAGAACTTCTGGGTCTTACCTTGGGTGGAGGAAAGGCTTGTTTTCTTGCAAAGTCTGGAGCTCTTGACCTCATTCCACCATACACATTCTCCTTTATAATCCTACAGAAAATTTTGTACAAAATTCACTCTAAATGTTACAGATGACAGTCCTTATAGTGTCTATCATATGACTGAGTCAAAACAGGATTTAAAACAATAAGGAAAAGAAATTTTTGATTTTGCTGGCACGGTGGCTTAGTGGTTAGCACGTTTGCCTCTCAGCACTAGGAATTCACGGATCGAATCCCCATCTGAGTTTCCATGTTCTCCCCGTGGGTTACCTCCGGGTTCTCTGGTTTCCTGCCACAGTCCAAAAACATGGATCAAGTCAATTGAGTTCTCCAAATTGCCCCATATAGAGTGTGTATGTGTGAGTGAGTGTGTGCCCAGCGATAGATTAGCGCCCTGTCCTGGGTGTGTCTGCCCAGCGCTTGAGACTTTCTCCCCTGGATGGGCATGGGGAACCCCCCCGCCAACCTAATAGAGGATAAAGCGGAAGATAATGAATAAATGAAAAAATGTTTGATATTCACCTTCTCCACTTCTTAAGTATGGGCTGCTGAGGCACTGATTTCAAATCTGGATGCCTGAATTTTTGCAACTGCAGTGAGAGAGTTTAAAAAATTGATCAGCTAGTTTTTCATAAGATTAAAATGAGATACAGACCTGCATGACTAATATTCACATCTACATTTAGATGATAAGCAGAATCAAAAGTTAAAATGGCTCTAAAAGTCAGGACTGGTTCATCATTCAAATTCTCACTCAAAAGTTTTATTGATCATTATTAAGTAAAGGTCTGATGAAGGACTGTAACTGAACCTTAACCTTCCAAGGTGGTACTTTTGAAAACTGCCTGCTTGGAGTAAATGGAGGATGAGAGCTGGGGAAGCAGTCGCCATTTTGCAGTTCTGGTGACCTGAAAGCCAGAAGTTAATATGTTTAAAATTGAATGAAATCCATTTGTATGAAGTTGATTTACTGGATTCCATCACTGCTCCAAACGCAATGTAAACTTTATTAAATCTACCTGATGTAAAACAGCATGTAGGCTTCATTCTCCAGCACGGCTCTGACACTGCGGCCTGACACCAAGGTGTCATTCATTTTGTACCACTTTTCGTTACTGGCCTAAAACAGAAAATCCCACATATTCACTTCATGCAGTAGATTCAACAGAAATGTCTTCAAACATGTAAAAGTACACCTTTTTGCAGCAGATACAAACCTTAACATAGCAGTAATAATGTCCGGAGCGGCAGTCAGAACCAGTGTGGACTAACACGGCATACAAACTGTAGAGCTGCGGCTCGCCATTACGCTCGGACATGTAGGGGCTCATGTCCAGTTGTTCCGGATAACTCACAGTCTGTGAAGAAGAGACCACATACATTACTTATTCACATTGTGCTTAGTTTGTTTGTAAAAAAAAGTAAAGCCAAACAACTGGTCTCATAAAAAGTAATACAAAAATTTATACCTGTTTGATTTTGTCTCCTTTAGAATTTTCAAATCGCAGCAAAGTTATACAGATCACATTGGAGCAGGTGTCAATGGTAATGTCTTTTGAAGCCTGAACCAACTCCTTACATCTACAAAGAGAAAGGAATAAATTAGCACTCTAAACTGTGTAAGGTTCACGTTGTTACAGTGGAGCAGAACGTGAAAGATGCTCAGATGATAACATGGAGCATATGGATCTCTTACGCGCTGCAGTCATAGCTATCCAGTGTCTCCGGCTTCACAAAATTGTCCAGAGCTGATGTGATAGTCGAGTTGTTCTGTAAAATGAAAAATGTATACATCACTTTAAGAACAACCAAAAATACATTTATAAAAGTAATGTTAATATTAATAAAGTTCTTAAAAGATTAACAGTCGTCATTACATTAATGGGCAGCAGAATATCCATAAATGGTTCGATTGTGAAAGATGTCTCCTGGCAACCTAAACACACCACTGTGGAAGTAATTTCAATATTAAACACTCAGTTTACAATAATTGTATTCTTTCCTACTGAAAACATGATGGATTTTAAATCTAAAATAAACTGACCTCGTGATCGCATCTGACCTCTGAAGATTTGATGAATCAGAGTTTCCCCTGTTTGCTGGTTCACACTGATATAAAATGATGCAATAATTATTGGACTGGTTTAAATACAATGTGTTAATCAGTGTAGAAAGAAAATGATAGCTTATAAAGATTTACAGGTTTGTATGTAAACAAGCGTTCTGCATGGCCTCGACTATGTTTCTCAGGAACTCATGTGCATCCTCCTGAGTTCCTATCTGGAAGTTGGGTCCAGTGCCTGAAAGCAGATTAATTTCAGTACTGCGTCACAAAACACATTTGTAACCCAATGATTAAACAGCAGATAAAAATACTCACAAGCCAGGGTTTTCAGAACATCAATAGGCATTAGAACATTTCCAGTGTTTGAGTGAATCATGGAAATGTGACTCTGCATGGCGCACATCATGCAGGATTTTTCCATAGTGCCTTCAAAATGATTAGAAATAATCATTAGGTAATTAGACAGAAAACGAATAGCTGGTAAATCTTGCAGTTTGATTAATGTGCTTGAATAGCTCACATGTTTTGGAGTGATTGTCACTCAGCATGTAGTTGGCGAGGGGTGCAGTGTAGGATAGGCACTGCAGGGCTGCGTTTAGGTAACAGGTGTTGCCCAAGTTTTGCAGCCCTGCACCAACAGAACGGACACAGTTCCACTGCAAGCTAAACTGTGGCTCATTTCTGCCGCCGCACACGTCTCCTGAAGGGCCCACACGCTGCACTGATTGAGTGTTGTCCATGATCTTGTTTTTTTCTTCTGTAAAAAAACATTATGAAGCTTCTGTTCTATGTGTACAATAAAAAACATATTTATTGTTTGACTCCAGCTAGTTATCATCCCAATATCATTGCAGAGCAGCTTCATAGAAATCTAATTTAGTAAACTAAATTGAGGTTTTATTATTACACAGATGTTTAAGAAAATAAACATATTGTGTCAATTATGACCTGCTGCTCAGATCAGCTCCGCCCTGCAACTTTTATCACCATGTGTTGAAATAGAATACTGGATTAATACATTAACACTCTAATACATTTTCTTTATCTTCATTTCTTGCAAATATCTTTCGTGTTTATTGTTTCTATTCCCTCCCTTTTTTATTATTATACTCTATAATCGGTAATATTTAATAACACCATTATTGTTAAACATGGGGGGGGGGGGGGGGGGGGGGGGGGGGGGGGGGGGGGGGGGGGGGGGGGGGGGGGGGGGGGGGGGGGGGGGGGGGGGGGGGGGGGGGGGGGGGGGGGGGCTGGATGGGCATGGGGAACCCCACCGCGACCCTAATAAAGGATAAAGCGGATGATAGTGAATGAATGAATGATTATGAAGATGTTGCAGTTTATTTCAGAAAAAAATACATATTCTAAACAAATGTATTTATCTATTTTAGATTTATTCTGGCTTAGTAATTTAAATAAATATTTAAAAAAAAAACATCTAAAAATGTACATATTGAGGATATTATTATAATTCTCATATAGTAAGAGACACTTAAATAAGAGACTTAAAACACTTAAAAAAATGTTTATTTTTTTTGTTAAATTTTGTTTCAGTAAATTATGTTTGTGTTGGGCCTGGAGGCTTAGTGGTTCGCTCGCATCTTAGAACTGGGGATTCAGGCTCAAATACCAATCTGTATGTCGTTTCCATGTTCTCCCCATGTCCGTGTGGGTTTCCTCCCACAGTCCAAACACAAGGATTCAAGGTAAATTGAATGCTCTAAACTGCCCCATATAGAGAGTGTGTGCTTGAGTGTCCCTAGAGATAGATTGGTGCCCTGTCCTGGGCGTTCTGCCCAGTGCCCAAAACATTCCTTTCTGGAAGGGCATGGGGAACCCCACCATGACCTTAGTAGAGGATAAAGTGGAATATACTGAATGAATGAATGTTTGTGCATGACATTAAACTCTTTATCATGTCACATGTCACATTTGCAGTCTGCAGTTATTTTCAAATACAAGCATTAATCTTACAGTTACCTGCAGTTTTATATTACATCTCTGTTTACAATAACAAACATTGACAATTGAACCTATAACTTATAGCTGTACTGTATTTAACCCTATATAATGCAAGAAAATTTTAATTATACAAAGATGGTAAGGTGAAAGGAATAACAAAAACACATTCTAATTATAACAATAAACATAGTATATTAATAGTCATTGAAATCGTTTAAATCAGCTGAGCTACTATGAAAAATACGGCATTCAATACCTAATGTGACAAAAACTTGAACGATTATAATGTAATTAACCTGCCCTTTCAATCAAATGTCCTGCAATTAAAATAAATGTATGATCTTTATTGAAAAACTCAGTACGGCACCTAACACTAAAATATATTACGGTTAAATCATTTTAAATCATATCTCTAGCAGAAAGCAATAAAACAGATTATCTTCTTAATTTGTGATAATGAATTAAAACAGTTAAATCTAGTTTGATAGAGACATCGGAATACAAGCACGTCTCTAAATGTGGATGCGCAAAATAGATCCTGAACGATAATGAAACTGTTTTTAATATATATATATATATATATATATATATATATATATATATATATATATATATATATATATATATATATATATATATATATACTAAAACTGTAAACTATAATGTAATGTTAGTGTCTCTATTGTACTGAAAATAATTCACCAACCAGAACTGTCCTTTCACCATCATCACATTACAGGCGGCGTTTTAAGGTAAAACCGTAAATTTGGGGTCATACTTTAAAAATCTCTTCAGTAGATAACGCTTATACAGCTTATTTCCATCACTGAACGCAAAAACAAGCCAAAACTCTCACAGAATTCTGAATTTGTCACAGAATTCTGAATTTACATCTCAGAATTCTGAGTATATATCCCAGAATTCCAGTGGCGGGCCGTTAGGGTCTTCAAAAAAATCGGAACGAGTGAATGATGTTAATTATATTTTGTCCATGAAAACTTATTAAATAATTCCAAATGGTCTGTCCACTTTCATAGCCTGGTTTCGCCACATACAGACCTGTAGTTTCTTTTTCAAGCACTTAACCAATCACAATTCAGCATCATCAGTTGCCAGGTTGTACATTTTTTCTGCCTAGGCCTTCAGAATGAATTTTGCGAGGCATTCAAAGAGTGGACATCAACCTGTTGCTTCAACCAATCAGATTTTTAATTGGCTTCCCAGCACCATCTAGCAGGCTTGCCAGCGTTTTCACGCCCTGTGATTGGAGAGTACTTTGACGAGCAGACATTTTCAGCCAATTAAAACTTATTACAGGAATACGACTCGATTTTCAGCGTCAGCTTCGATGGCAATAGAAAAGCATTTCTTAATGGAACTAATTGATCTCTTTACAAGGAAAAAGAAATTAATATGGATTTTGTACAAATAGTTAGGATTTAAGCTGTTTTAAGCAGTTATTTTATTATTAAAACGTTTAATCTGTATTATTAAAACGTTTAAGCTTCATGAGTCCAGGTAAATCCAATATATATATCTCCATTATCTTCGGCTTTATCCTCTACTAGGGTCCCAGGGGGGGTCCACATGCCCATCCAGGGGAGAATGTTTTGGGCGTTGGGCAGATACACCCAGGACAGGGCACCAATCTATCGCTGGGCACACACTCACTCAAACAGACATACACAAACACTATATATATATATGTCGATTTTTTTTTTGGCTTTTCATCCTCCATTCTAATTTTTATCATAATCTTACATTGAATGTCTTGGGCATTGGGCAGACACACCCAGGACAGGGCGCCAATCCATCGCTGGGCTCACACAGACACAGACACATACACACATTATATGGGGTAATTTGGATAACTCAATTAACTTGATCCATGTTTTTGGACTGTGGGAGGAAACCGGAGAACCCGGAGGAAACCCACGCGGACAGGGGGAAAACATGAAAATTTCACCCAGATGGGGATTCGAACTGGGAATCCCTAGTGCTGAGAGGCGAACGTGCTAACCGTGCTAGCCACCATCCCGCCCAATCTTACATTTATAATTATTTTTTTTTTATCTTTACCCAACATATGTTTAGTTTTTATATTTGTATTTTTAAGTTGTTTGATTTGTGCAATATGAAACAGCCCTAAATTTCCCTTTGGGATCAATAAAGTACCCATCCACCTGAAATATGTTAGGCCTACAAATGAGCTTTAAATGATTTAAACGAAAAATCAGCTTTTTTTTTTCCTGTTGATTTTATTTTGCTTTGAAATAAGCAGTCTAAAAACAATTTAATGACTTTAATGCTTTGTTAGGACCCACATTCCATTATAAATTTTAACGGAAATTACATAAATCAATTTGTAGTGGCTGGCGGCACGGTGGCTTAGTGGTTAGCACGTTCGCCTCTCAGCGCTAGGGATTCCCGGTTTGAATCCCCATCTGGGTGGAGTTTCCATGTTCTCCCCGTGTCTGCGTGGGTTTCCTCCGGGTTCTCCGGTTTCCTCCCACAGTCCAAAAACATGGATCAAGTTAATTGAATTTTCAAAATTGCCCCGTTTAGAGTGTGTGTGTGTGTGTGTGTGAGTGAGTGTGTGCCCAGCGATGGATTGGCGCCCTGTCCTGGATGTATCTGCCCAGCGCCTGAGACGTTCTCCCCTGGATGGGCATGGGGAACCCCACCGCGACCCTAATAGAGGATAAGCGGGAGATAATGAATGAATGAATGAATTTGTAGTGGCCTAGCTTAACACACACCCACACTCTCCATCTCTCTCTTCAAAGAGTAAAATAATTCAGTTAACTGGAAATGCCAATCCCATTGATAACCAGAGTTCTCAAATAGCACTTTAGCAACGCAGCACTAGCATGCTAAATAACTGCATGGACAATTATGTACATATGTTTACACATATACATATACAAAAGTCAGAACTCTGGTATACTTTCGCCTGAAAATTTGTGGGGGAAATGGGCTTCTATAATTATATTATTTCAAGGAGTAGAGTGGAGTTTGAATCAGGCTTGGTGGTTTTTCGCTTCTCATATCATCTAAAAAGTTAATCCAAATAACAGCATAACTTAATTTTGCTTTTTACTTTCACTAAATTGGACACTTTGTTTAATTAAACAGCTGAACAAAAACACCACATGTGATTTCCAATTACAGAAAACAAACACAGGCGATTGTACCTACTTTCTCTACACTCCCTGAAGTTTTAAATAGCGGCAAGGTGTTTACATTGTTTTTACCTCACTTTTTTCATTCCCACAATGTTATTTCCCTTATTCTGTCATTTCTAGGACAGTCAATAGCTACTTTAAAAAGAGTTAAAAACACTCACTTTAGGACAAAATCACAAATAAACTGCATTTTGTGGAAGTATTATGGAAAGTCCTCAACAACTTTGGGACGCTGAGTGTTTGTTCTCTTAGCGATAAAACTGAAGGAATGTCACTTAGAACATCAGACTAATGGCATTTAATTGTAGACCACTTATGCCAAAAAAAAGGTCATTTGAGTACAGAAATGAAAAAATTATTCCAGTACAAACCATCATGGGTGGCTTACTTCTTATGTTATCATCTTTCATGTGGTCCTATGATGGGTGCCGATAAATCGCTTGGCACACACAACATGGGGGCAATTTAACACAGCCAATCTATTGCTGGGCACATTCAGACACTATATAGGGATCATTTAGAGCAGCCACTTCAGCTTGGGTCCATGTTTTTGGGCTGTGGGGAGAATTAAGGAATTATAGAAGCTGCAGGTTATTCAGACATTTTAAAAGACCTGCTCATTATTATTTAAGTAATTACCCAAAACAAGGTGGCTGAACGGTGCAGTGGTTAGTGCTGTTATGCTGGACATTGTGTAATAGGTTTCATTAAAAAAAAAAAAAAAAAGTATTTAAGTGGTCCAACTATATAAAATGGTGTACAGTTCAGTGAAACTATCCTCTGCCAGGTGAACTTGAAGAAACTTGGTGCTCTTGATCTCCACAGAACAGCCATTGATGTTTAGTGGTGAGTGACCACACGTCCTCCTACAAAAACACTACAGGGTTACAGTTAAAACATTCAACTAAATTAGATATTAACATTTCAGGCTGAAGTTTTAAAAGATTGACCCAAAGTAGGGGTGTTTCATAGAAGTAAAAGGGTCAGGGCCATTTTTTTGGTCCCAAGATCAGAAAATGGTTTAAGTATCTCCTGAGAGTTAAAAAGAAAATATGTGTTCCAAGAACTTAACCTACTAAGACCTAATCTAAAGCCTCTACACTTATTTAGTTTCAGATGAATTCACCCAGAGTTAAAGTGCTCTTGTGCAAAACATGATTGTAAGAGATAAAACTGCAGCCATTTTAAATAGTGAACATGTATTTTAATCATGTAAGTGCATACATTTTTACAATACATGCTCGGATCGATCTGTAAGCCTTCCACAAAAAAACTTGGAAAATGTACAACATAACACCAACGAACGACTGCAGCCGGAACAACCCGAGCCTCATCACGCCCAGGGGTGGAGAACGGCACAGGCCTCACATGGCGAACAGGATGAGGAACGCCACCATCAAGCAGAAGAGCCCCATGGCCTCAGACAGAGCAAAGCCCAAGATGGCATAGGAGAAGAGCTGCTGCTTTAGAGATGGGTTTCTGCAAATACACAAGAATCAATTGGCAAGGAGCACAAATACAGTTTTAATGGTTTGGTTAACATTTACAAGTGGCACTGTATGGTCCATTTCTGAACTACACAGGAATGGGAGATCAAACTTTACCCAGAAGGGATCCAAGACATCAGAAGGTCAGAGCACATCACCCCTGTGAGTCCACATTAAACCAAAACTTATTGTACTAACTGTATCTTAATAGTGCAGTACCTTGCGTAGCCGATGATGAGGCTGCCGAACACGGTTCCGATTCCAGCTCCTGATCCTGCCACTCCCACAGTGGCAGCGCCGGCGCCGATAAACTTGGCTGCTGTGTCGATGTCACGGCTCACGGCGCTTGTCTGGAAGCTTCTCAGTGCCACCTGGGAGAATGCACTCTGTGGCAGGACTGGGCTGATCTGATGCGAAAAAATATATATAAATGGAATCTTATATAAACAGTCAAATAAAACTTGTGAGAACAGGTCATAAGCTGTAACAACGCATCCAAGTCTTACTCCTCATTCCTAAAAAATGCATTTTATCACAAGATTATTAGGTTTCTTTATTAGACATTCTGCAAAATTGTTTATTAGTATGAAAATAAACCCATCATTCAGAGAACAGCAAGCAACAGTGTCAAGCAAAAAGAGCTGGAATTTCACCCATAACTCAGAAATGAACTTTTTGGACAAATTTAAAAAAAATAAATAAATTTAAAAAAAAAATACATAAAACTGTATAGCGACAGTTTCATTGTGAACATTGACAATGAGTCTATATTAAATGTGTATGAAGGATAAAAAAAAATAAAATAAAAATGCAGGAGTGTGTAGTCGGGTCAAAGGTCTCAGATTGGTATTCATAAGGAAAGTTTTTAAACTATAAACTTCACATGAAAGAACATAACCAAGTTGTTACTGACCTCGGCAGATTTGACATCTGACCGGGAGAGGACGGCAGCAGAGAGGGGTCTGTAAAGCACCCTTGAGCCAGAGCGGACCTGAAAACACAAACTTCTCTTAGAAAACCAAAATATTTATACATTAATTCTTTGCTTGACAATGTAATCCCTACTATAACTTTTCATAGGAACAATAGACATTATTAATATGAAGTTCACCATTAGAATCGTTATCATTCATGATATTAATGAAGTTGGAACCAAGGTGATATTTGGTACTGTAACCCAGGAACGAATGTTTTTTTTTTTTTTAGTTAATCTTAGTAAAATGCATGTTTTACAGAAGTTTATTTGTGGGATTTCAGAGAGTTGACAGTCATTTTACATGCTCAAGATCATAAATTCCAGCCAAAACAGTATGATATATGGCAAAGCGACCACATACATTTGGTCATATATAGAACAGCAGTGTTACATACAGCAACACTCATTATTAACAGGATGGGGGTTCAAAGGTAGTTGGAGGAATTGTGTCGACCTCCACAGACCCACACAGTCATGACCTCAAATCCACCCAATATGGGACGATTACAACAAAGATTGCAAGTCAGGTTCTCTCATCCCCGAAAAAAAAAAAAAAACTCTTCCGTATCAATGAGCAAGTGCCAGACACACACATACATACATATAGCTGGAAAGTAGGGGCAGCTGAGAATGGGACATCAAATACTCTATAGAGGTCTAATTATTTTTGTGCATGTCCTTGGGATAACTAATAAATAAAAGCAGAGCAGATCTACATGAATCCCAGATGGGATGTAGTTTTCACAACCACATTACTGTTAATCATTAGTCAACAGAATAAGGAAAAGGTTATCTAAGCCATTGATTCTGACATGGTTGTTGGTACCAGACAGAATTGATCTAAGACGACATCTAATAAGCAGCAGTTCTGCAAACAACTTAATGAGAGCTGAACAGAGATAGTAATAACTGACTGCTAACCTGAACCACTGCAGTGGGCAGAATAAACCCTAAATATACAACTCCTTCATTAGGATAGTGGACTACAGAAGGTCACATTCAGAGTTCTAAAAGTGAGGTCATGTTTTAAACGCATGTGTCGATCACCCGAAGCACTGTGCTGCTCGAATACCTGCCAATAAACATGTATAATCACAACTATTGTGGGTGTGGTAGCTCAGTGGTTTAGATTTTGGGTTGACAATCCAAGGGGGTTCAAATCCCAGGCCCAGTGCAGTTACCAATGTGGGTCCTTGAGCAAGGCCTCTAACCCTCTTTGCTCCAGGGATTTCATATGTAACTCTGTCCTGACCCCAAATGTTAAGTTGGGATACTTGAGTCCCTTTGGATGAAAGCATCTGCTAAATGATCAAATGTGAATAATCTGCAAATTGCCATCATTTGTACCTTCACCTTGCATGACCCCACCCACTGTCCCATCACTCAATACTTACTTATTTACTTAACATGAAAAAAAGCCTTATATTAAGTATATGGCTTTGATGTGACTCAGCAGCACAGCTTAGTGGTTAGCACTTTTGCCTCTCAGCACTAGGGATTCCCAGTTAAAATCCAAATCTGGGTGGAGTTTGCATGTTCTCCCTGTGTCCACGTGAGTTACCTCCGGGTTCCCCGGTTTCCTCCCACAGTCCAAAAACATGGATCAAGGTCAATGGAGTCCTTCAAATTACCCCATATAGAGTGTGTGTGCACAGCGATAGATTGGCACCCTGTCCTGGGTGTATCTGCCCAGTGCCCAAAACATTTTCCCCTGGATGGACATGGGGAACGCCCCCCCCTAACCTTGACCCTAGTAGAGGATAAAGCGAAAGATAGACAAATGTGGCTCAATGCACAGAACAAGAGAAACTTGTTAGAGGAAAAAAAGTCCCATGTACCTCATTAAAAATAGGTGCCAAGACAGAAGAGTAACTCCAAATCACAAAATATCAATACAGTTATATCTCACAAAATTGCAAAACTAGTTCCAGTTTTAGCTTAAAGCCTAAAACTCAAGTTCACAGGTTTCCTCATTTAGCCTCCTGCTAACTAAAGAGAGGCCAAATTTAAGCAGGACGGTTTTTATAATGCGGTGGAGATATAAATAAGAAAAATGAAGTAATTAGTGTACATTTTCTAATGAAGTTAAGAAGACTTCGCTCGTTTTCCACTTAATGACCTTGAATTAAGAATGCACTTCGTACGTTAGCACTAGCGGCGAAGCTAACGGGGATTAACAGGAATTAGATCTTCCCTGGACGTGTGAAACTTTAACTTTAAGTTGAGTCAATAAAACACATTAATAAGGTCAAGCTCACTTCAGGAAGACGTTTATCACGAACGAGCTGGACATTTATCGGGACGGTCTTTCAAGTGCAAAGGCCCGTCGAACGGTTCCCTCCTCAAGCGAATATGAGATTTAAAGAGGATTTATATGACATTTAAGAGATTTTTTTCTACGTACCAGTGCAGCAGAGGAGACGAATTTAGTGCAGGCGTACATCTTTAGGACAGGCCGTTAAACAAGCAGACAGAATCCGGACCTGAGAAGAGACGCTTAAGGTCAACGAGATAAAAGCACAGAAACGAAGTACAAATGCCCTCAATATGCACATCCAGTACAGAAAACAGGTTTGAGAGAGATTTAGAGTGATGATGAATGCAAATAGTTTGTGAGAATGATGAAGATGGTACCGGATAGTCTTTAA
Organism: Corydoras maculifer; assembly: GCA_019802435.1. NCBI lineage: Eukaryota > Metazoa > Chordata > Actinopteri > Siluriformes > Callichthyidae > Corydoras > Corydoras maculifer. Next base: position 324,486 of record JAFMOD010001157.1, read on the forward strand.
TTTAATGCCAGAGAAGCCGCAGAGCTCTCCTTCACTTACCGGCTCGGCTGCAGAGGTCGTACCGCTGAGGCGTCACTGCGCATGCGCGGTTTTATTCACGCCTACTCGGGCGGCGAGCATCTCGTGGTTTTGCACCTGCATTCCGTCATGTCCCGCCTCTACCAACAGGATTGGCCAGTGTTCATTTTCGTAACCAATCGGATCGCGTTCTGTGAGATCAGGCCAAATCAATGATTTAGGGCGTCATAAATTAAATGGACATTAGTATTGGAACTCTATCCATACATTCATTATCTTCCGCTTGATCCTCTACTAGGGTCTCAGTGGGGTTCCCCATGCCCATCCAGGGGAGAACGTCTCGGGCGCTGGGCAGATAGACCCAGGACAGGGCGCCAATCTATTGCTGGGCACACACTCACTCACAGAGACACACTCTGTATGGGGCAATTTGGAGAATTCAATTGACCTTGATCCATGTTTTTTGGACAGTGGGAGGAAACCCGAGAACCCTGAGGAAACCCACACGGACACGGGGAGAGCATGCTAGTGCTGAGAGGAGAACATGCTAACCACTAAGCCACCGTGCCACCCCGCGACATACAAAAAATGGACATTCGTATTGGAACATCATCCGTCCATCCATTATCTTCCACTTTATCCTCTACTAGGGTCGCAGGGGGATTCCCCATGCCCATCCAGGGGAGAATGTTCTAAGCAAATACACCCAGGACAGGGCCCCAATCTACCACTGGGCACACACTCACTTACACAGACACAACAACAAACACACTCTATATGGGGCAATTTCAGAGAATTCAAATGACCTTAATCCATGTTTTTGGACTGTGGGAGCAAACCCATGTGGAGAACCCGGAGGAAACCCACGGGGACATGGGGAGAACATGGAAACTCCACCCAGATTGGGATTCAAACCAGGAATTCCTAGTGCTGAGAGGAGAACATGTTAATCACTAAGCCGTGCCGGTATTGGGACACAGTAATCTTAATTACTAAATTAAGTGCTGTATTTCGTTTTATTGCTGCACTAAGATTAAACCACCCAGCCATATATGTTGTGTATATAAGTGTATTTTTCCAGCTTCATGCCAACAGTATGGGGAAGGTCCATAAACCATAGTGCACAAAACAAGATTGATAAAATCATGGATGAGAGAGTTTAGTGTGGAAGAACTTTACTGATTCACAGCTGTAGGATGAACTAGAAGTGGTTAACATATTCGCCTCTGAGCACAGGGGAACCGGGTTCGCATCTGGATGGAGTTTCATTGTTCTTTCTGTGTCCAGTTTCCTACCACAGTCCAAAATCATGAATTCACGGTGAATTGGCTGCTGTAAACTGCCTCTATGTAGTGTATGTCTGTGTGTACATGAGAGTGAGCCCGGCAATGGATGGTGTCAGCCCCGCGCCCAAATAGTTCTCCCATGGATTGGCATATAGGATTGATATAGGATTAAGCAGAAGATAACTGATGGATGGCTGCAAATAAAACCATATAAAATAATATAAATTAACTTTACTGGAAAAAGGAAAATCATAAAGCATAAATGTGGGGTTATTTGTGTGCAGGCCACATTTTCATTCATTCATACATTCATTCATTCATTCATTTATTCTTTTCATCTTGATTCTCTACCAGGGTCGCAGGGGAGGGGGGTTCCTCATGCCCAGTCATTAGTGGTTAGCAAAATTGCCTTTCAGTGCTGGGAATTCAGGTTCGAATCCCAATCTGGTTGAAGTTTCCATGTTGTCCCAGTGTCCGCATGGGTTTCCTCCCACAGTCCAAAAACATGGATTCAAGGTAAATCGAATGCTTTAAATTGCCCCATATGAAGTTTCTTTATGTGTGCGTGTCTGTGTGTGTCCAGTGATAGAATGACGCCCTGTTCTGGGTCTATCTGCCCAGCGCCCGAAACGTTCTCCCCTGGATGGGCATGGGGAACCCCCGCTACCCTAGTAGAGGATTAACAGAAGATAATGAATGAACGATTGAAAATATTAATGTGAATTTATTTTTGAGCAGCCCACATTATATTTATTCTTATATGTTAACGTCTGTGAATAAACAGCAACAGTACAATAAAATCTGTAAATTTTGGTCCCCTGTAGAGTTTAAAACTCAGACCTTTAGAACTCATTCATTCATTATCTCCCGCTTTATCCTCTGGGCGCTGGGCAGACACACCCAGGACAGGGTGCCAATCCATTGCAGGGCACACACTCACTCACACACACTCTATATGGGGCAATTTTTGAGAATTTAATTGACTTGATCTATGTTTTTGGACTGTGGAAGGAAACCAGAGAACCCGGAGGAAACCCACGCAGACACGGGGAGAACATGGAAACTCCACCCAGATGGGGATTCGAACCGGGAATCCCTAGTGCTTAGAGGCGAACGTGCTAACCCCTTTAGAACTCCCCCATAATAATCTGTACGATCTGTATTTAATGAAACCTTTAGAACATCATTAGGACAGAATCTTGACGTTTAAGTGAATTTTTTTTCTTGTAATGTGTAGCTAAAAAAAGTTCATACAAACAAATTAATTAAAAAATATATATAAAAAATATAATTGGACTCAGTGGATTAAGCGCTTTAGGACACATTATCCAATCCGAAAGCAGTAGGCGGGACCTGCAGGAATAAGGGTGTGTTAAAAACAAAACGGACATGAAGGAACGTCATTGAAGGTCGTTTTGTAAAACTTTATTGGTATCTAAGTCTTAAAACAGAAAAAATACAGATTGGTAAAAGTTTTAATCACATCCACACATAACCTAAAAGAGACACGTTAAAAAACTATAATGACATTATAAGAATGTGATAGTACCGAAAAAACTGAAAGTGTAGAGTATTTATTACACACACACACACACACACACACACACACACACACACACACACACACACACACACACACACACAGAGTTTTAAATTAGGAGACTTGTCTGTGAGAGGTTTGACGTGCATAGAAATTGATGTTTCTTCATTTATAAACTCTTATGTAAAATCCAACTGAAAAGAAAAACACCTTATCCTCAAGGTGACTGGTGAAAAGGTCAACACTCTGTGAACAGAATCATCAACCTTGTATTTTATTTAATTTTTTTGGATCATGCTTCTTTACAATAATCAAACACAAAATTAAAAGTATATAACTGCTGTCATTATGCTTTTCTTTTCCAGTAACTAATAACCAATCATTTACTTCTCATTAGCTGCCACTAGAGGTCACCATTGCCATGAAAGTCAAGAAACCCATTTGATCAAAATCCACTCTGCCCGATTGCTCCTCCGCGGTCCTACATTAATTCATTCATTCATTATCTTCCGCTTTATCCTCTATTAGGTTGGCGGGGGGGTTCCCTATACCCATCCAGGGAAGAGCATCTCGGGCGCTGGGCAGATACACCCAGGACACATTCACCTCTCAGCGCTAGGGATTGCCGGTTCGAATCCCCGTCTGGGTGGAGTTTCCATGTTCTCCCCGTGTCTGCGTGGGTTTCCTCCGGGTTCTCCGGTTTCCTCCCACAGTCCAAAAACATGAATCAAGTCAATTGAATTCTCAAAATTTCCCCATATAGAGTGTGTCTGTGTGAGTGTGTGCTCAGTGATAGATTGGCACTCTGTCCTGGGTCTATCTGCCCAGCGCCCGAGACGTTCTCCCCTGGATGGGCATGGGGAACCCCACCGTGACCCTAATAGAGGATAAAGCTGGAGATAATAAATGAATTATTTATATATATATATATATATATATATATATATATATATATATATATATATATATATATATTGCACTTCTTGTTGGATGCTAAATATTTTTTTTGTTCTCTGCCTGTAGTCTGCACAATGACCATAAAGTTGGATCTAATTTAATCTAATCTGATCATGTTCTCATCAAGAACTAAAATTGTCTGCTGATTCGGCTGATTCTGTGGCTTAGCCTCTATATTTCTGCTCTTCTGAACTTTTTTTTAATGGTGGATTATTTCACGTAATAATATTAAATCACCTTTTATGCAAATAGCAATATATTGGGACACCCACTGAGGCACCTTTCCCAAATTGTTCCCACAGAGTTGGAAGTGTACAGGTGCATGACAAACGTGTTAAGATGTTTGATTGCGCTAAATGAATTACCCAAATTCAACGATAAGGCAAATACCAATACCTTTGTACATATGATGCAAGTTGTCATTTTTACATTATGATTTAATTCATAAATCATACATCACTCCAAAAAACACTCAAAATACACATTTATTGTATTATCAAGCAAAGCAGAGAACAGTTTTTCAGATTGTTACTTCTAGGTTATGCTTCTCCAAAAAGGCACCACACTCTAAAAATACAAACAGTTGGAAAAACCTTAATACAATGAAATAAAGTGTTAAACTTCAAACACTGAACCTTTGAAAAACGAAACTAAACAGCTGGTGATTTTACAACCTCGTAAACATGAGTAGTAATACTGAAACTTAGTAACTACATTAAATTTAATTCTATTTAACATGTTTGCTGTTAAACTTTGAACAAAAAAAAGCCCTAATTCACATTAAATCCCAGTTTGTTGATTTTGGGGACTACAGCACAGACATTTCAGTAATATATATATATATATATATATATATATATATATATATATAGTAGAACCACAGTTATTTGGGTTCATATTTAATTTTTTTAATTGTATTTTTTGAATCAGTGTCCTTCCATTCATCCATATGGCATTTAACATTTAACAAGTGGAGCTCCCTCAATCCTGCCCCCCCGCCCCCCCAATGATGCAGTGGTAATAACTTTGGCTGTAATCTAAAGTTGAAGATTTTAGATCATTGTACAGTATGTTGACTAAAATGGTTACTATAGTTTGATTCTGAACGAAATCAAGTCCTCTAGCTCCACCTAGTGTTTCGAATGCCAACTCTATGCAGGATTTTACTAGGCCCTGGACAAAACAGACATGCAATACAGAGACTGTTTTATCTGACTATATTATATTAAGCTTTTTCATATGCATAAAACTTAGTTGCAATCATTTGAACCAACAAGTTGAACCAACATGCTCATTTTAAACCTTGTGTCTCAATACAAATACAAGGCCTGCGGCATGAGCCGAAGAATATGTATGTAAATGTACCATCTGTTTTGGAGTCATGGCTGTAGTTACTGTAGTTAATGTAGGTACTGCTAAGGTTTATGCCTGCCATCTGCACAATGGAGCAACACTAAGCATTTGTGCAAAAACAAGCATCATTATGTGTTGTTTTCTTTACCAGAAACATGGAAAAATACATGTATTTAAACAGGAAAACTTGTATTTCCAATTCGTATCTGACCTTTTGTCCTAATGCCTTAATGCCAAATGCCTGCTTTTAGTTTTTTTATGTTTTATAAGCCATGTAACACAACTAGCTGGGTAAAATCCCTATTGACGCATTTTGCTTCCTTATCTAGAACCTAATTCAAGCAGAAATACGACAGAATCTAATGTGAATACTAGCCTTTGCTGAAGTTCCTCAGAATAAATATACTAAAGAACAAATAATGAGGTAAATAGAACATGCAGACAAGCTACAGCTGACCAAATAAACAGTCACCTATATCGTGGTAAACAGATGTATCTCAGACTGTACACCATTCAACTTTAAAAGAAAACTTTCAGATTTTTTTTTTCCAGAAGTTTTAATTTGAGCCTAAAACAGTTGAAATTGATGCAGTCAACAGCAAAAACAAGAAACTGCAATGTAAACAAATGGTGCAAGCATTCAAGGTAATACCCATATATTTATCTACTGACAGAGTCATTATATTCAGTGTCTGACAAAATGAGAACTATACAGACAAAGACCTCTATATCTGAATACAACCATACACAGGTTATGAACATGATCTGAATGAGCTGCTGCATTTAAGACAGGAAGATTAATATTATTTACAGTTACTGAGGTCCACGTCTGGCACTCCAAAGCTGATTACCAAGTAGACAAACTCATATAACAACTTCGTAAACCTGTCAGCTGCAAAACAGAGGATTTACATTGACATGCGTGGCATTCCCCTAATGTATAATCATTTTGCAGTTGCTGATTTTTTTTTTATTATTATCTGTGAACATACAGTACAAAGACTGGAAAATGAGGCCATGTTTAAAAAAGAAATTTTCTAAAATTGCATGATATAGCGGGTGCTGTAACCCCTTGGGACTTTAAAGGCAGGTGATCCTAATAAAGTGCACAGTAAGGGTACAGCTGTAATGACAATCAAAGCGGTCACATTTTTAGCTTTTTGCGCTTCTATTGCAAAGCCATCAGCATTTAACATTTATTTTGTCCCCCTTTGGATCCATCCTTAAACCTCCTGGTATTCTGAATAAGCTTTAAAGTCTGTGTTTTCACAAACGAAACTAAATGAGTTTAGACTTTGATGTTAAACCAGAAGGATGAAAATGGAATCAGTGGGATTCTGCTCTCTGATCTGCACAAACCCTCTAAGAGTTTACACATTTGGCAGCTAGGGATTTCATGAAATGTTTAGCCACAAGCAACTAATTAAAATAAAAGATGTAAACTTAAAATACTCTTAAAAAAATAATAAAACTGAGCCAAACTCTAGGGCCTGAAACACAACCCAGTGCAAATAAGATTCTAACCCGCAACAAGTTAAAAACTTAGTGATTAAAAATTCTGAGCATTGGCAGCTCCAACATATCCATGTCGGTCTCTTCTACATCACCCATTTCTCCATCTAGGAATCATCAGTGGGGGAGGGGTTAATCTCAGGGCTGGCCGGCTCGGCTTCATTTGTGGCTGGGGCATCGGTTATTTCAGGCTCTGGTTTGTCTGCAGGTTCCCGGTCATCTGTAATTGCATCATCAGTGACATTAGTGAAACAAATGGTAATAAACAATGTTGGAAATAATTATATTAAATCAGGGTGAATTAACAAATTAAACAGAAAGCAGTGGGGATTAAGCTTCAGAAGGAGTTTTATCAAGGTATCACAACACATGCAATGCACAAATTATTATGGAAAAGAAGGTCCATGTCCATCGGAGTGTAGTTAAGCTTTCTTTCTGAAAAAACACTACACTGACAGACGTATAAAACGTATAGGCCGCGGTAGCTTAGTGGTTAGGCTGTTGGACTACCAATCTGAAGGTTGGAGGTTCAAATCCCAGATCCATTGAAGTTACCAATGTGGGTCCTTGAGCAAGGCCCTTAAACCCTCATTGCTCTAGTGATGTTGTGATTAACCCTGTTCTCACCTTGTAAGTCACTTTGGATAAAAGCACCTGCTAAATGATTAAAGGTAATGTAAAACCTGCCTAAATCAGTGAATTCAGAGGCTTCACTCAGCCATGAATTTCAGACAAAATGTAAGGTTACAACTTTGTGGGAACAGTTTAGGAAAGGTCACTTTTAGTTACAGCAGGACCCCAGTGCACAAAGTAAGGTCCATAAAGACATGGGTGGGTGACTTCCGTGTGGAAGAACTTGACTAACCCACACAGAGTGACCTTAAACCAATTAAACTCAATCGGAATGAACTAGAAGTGAGACTGTGAGCCAGGCCATTTTGTCCAACACTTTGTAAATGTTCTCCTGGAAAAACTAGCACAGACAAAACTACCTATGCAAACAACCGCACACGCACAGTGATACCTCTGCATGCACACACACATGCGCATGATGCATAAATAAACACACACACCTGTATGCACAGAACCAAAGCAAACATATATATTCTGTAAATGTTTAAAAAATGTTTAAAGCGATGAAGTAATATTTTAAAGTTAAACAGAATCTCCTTCACTGTTCACATCTCTGAAGCCGTATTGTATTCAATCAGAGCAGATCAGGAGCTTTAGCAAGAGCATGCACATCAGCTGATTTCAATCATTAACTCCCACCCTGCTTGTGATTAGTGCATCAGGGAAATGATCTCATTATGTAGAGCTGGGCGATATGATGATACGATCGCGACTTGGTATCATAATTGAGAGTCACTCAGGCTTTCTGTAAAGTCATGCTTAAACTTACAACAGAGCATTGATATTAATGCTTTATTATACAAGACCTAATGTTAATGTGCTTCTTAGTCTCCTTAATAGGATGAGATGATGATCAAACCAGGGGCTGTGCTTCAAAATGTAAATTTAAAATCATATCTCAAAACTTTGGGACAGTCACTATTAACTCCACCCCATGCTAATAATAAACTATAAAGAGCAAATCAGGAGAATGCTCAAGACATGATGTTCGTCCAGAGAAATACTATTGTTTTTGGTGGAAAAAAAAAAAAAAAAATCAAGAATAGAATAATTTTTTTTAGATCGTCCTTAAAAGCACATAAAAAGGTTTCTACATTAAAAATATAATCATCACGAGTTTGGGATGCATGGTGATCACAATAGTCACCTTACAACAAGAAGGTCCAGTACAGACTTTCTGTACAACTTCCTTCCTCAGTCCAAAAACATTAGACTGAAACTATTGGATGAATTAGATGTATTAGATTTGTCTGTGTGCTTGTTATGTGATAGAATGGTAACCTGTGCAGGGTAATTCTATTTTATAAGTGCTGGAATAGGCTCTAGCACTACCACTACACTTATTAAAATAATGAAATTTAAAATGAATACATGATGCAAGTCAGATATTTTCTCCATAATCGTCCAGCTCTTCCTAAAAAAAAAAAATCACAGTTTGTGAGGCAGGTGATTGAAGGACTTTTTGCTATGGAACCTGTAACATCTCTGCTGAAACAGTGCACTTTGCTCCATGGTGTAACACCTACAGAGCGATGAGAATGACGACTCGACCCTAAACGGTCTAAAAGAGACAACACACAAATAAGACCATCAAATATCCATGCAATAAATAACAGGTGGAGCCCTGATGCCTCAGACCGTTAAATTTGAGGGACATTATGAATTGTGTCATTCAAACACACCCGAGACACTCAGCAGGCATCTGCTCCTGGTCAGTGAAATAGGTCATTACTGCTTTAAATGCATCAGAGGAAACATATGGAACCAAGGACAGGTCATGTTGCTTTTTTACCTTCATGGGCGTCACTGTCCTCTGGTGTGTTGGAGGCTGCTGGCGACTGGGAGCTGGGAGACTCAGAGCAATTTCTCCGCTCAAAGTTGAATTCTGGGAGCTTTGGGGCTTGGGGCCTCGTCTTTCGTGCCGGGTTCATAAAGTAGCAGTATGCACAACGAAATGCTGGAAAACAAAAACACACAGAAGCTGATAATCTGTATTTATTTTTAGCATCTCCACAACTACGAGGTTATAATAAGATAAAGAATTTGCATGATTGCTCCTAACGCAATGCCGCTGCATGCACCAACTACTATCACAGTACTAAACCTGCACTAATTTCAATAAAGCATGATGCTTTTTAATACCATATGGGAGGAAACACAGGGGCGGCATGTTGGCTTTGTGGTTAGCCCGTTCGCCTCTCAGCACTAGGGATTGCCGGTTTGAATCCCCATCTGGGTGGAGTTTCCATGTTCTCTCCGTGTCCACGTGGGTTTCCTCCGGGTTCTCCGGTTACCTCCCACAGTCCAAAAACATGGATCAAGTCAATGGAGTTCTCCAAATTGCCCCATATAGAGTGTGTATGTGTGCGTGTCTGTGTGAGTGAGTGTGTGCCCAGCGATAGATTGGCGTCCTGTCCTGGGTGTATCTGCCCAGTGCCCGAAACATTCTCTCCTGGATGGGCATGTGGAACCCCCCCGCGACCCTTATAGAGGACAAAGCGGAAGATAATGGATGGATGGATGGAAACACATGAACCTGAATTCCAAACTTTATTACACACCGATTTATTTGACTAATTAAATCTTAAAATGTCTTAAAGGTTCCTCAATCTTGAAAAAGCTAATAAAAGTAAAAGTAAGCAATAATGAAAGGGTTTATTCTTACCCAAATATTCAAACTCCTCCTTCAGGGCCATGCCATTATGAGAAAAACACTGGTGACAAATCAGAGCATATCTAAAGAAAAACAAGGGAAAGGAGACAGAATTTGAGAGAGAGAAAGAGAGACAAAGATTAAATAAGTGAGAGACAAAAAAAACAAAAAAAAACACAGACAGTAAGAAAAAGACAGAAATACAGAAAATATAAGGGACACCGAATGTGTTTAAGAGAAACAGAGACACAGAGTAAAAGTAAGTAATAGAAAACACAGAAAAAAAGAAATACAGTAAGAGACAGACAGATGCATCATGGGATATCCTATAACAGGATCAGCTCTATAAATTGAGTTGGATTTGAGAATCCACACCTGTTCTGAGGTCCATCTCCCACCAGGTATTCTATAACACGATCCACAGTGCTGCGCTCACGGGGTAGGATGGGTCGGGCCATCGGTGGTCCTGGGGGGTACATACCTAAAAACACCACAAGACATCATTTAGTTCATAAAGCCCGGTTCTCTTGTGTATAATGCAGATGTTTCATAATACACAAAAGACTGTGTGTGTGTGTATGTGTGTGTAACCTATTCCTGGTGCTGGCGAATAAGGACTAATGTTCCTCCTCATTTGTGGTGGGGTCTCCATGCCCCCGCTTGCTCCTGGGCTGGCCGCAGAAGCACCCAGAGTTTTCTCAGGAGGTCCACCAGGGGCAGTACGGAGGGGAGTGCCTCCAGGAGACAGGGGTCGTCCTGCGGGGGTAGTCAATGCAGGGTGACGCTGTCTGAGCTCTGAAACAGACACACAACAGCCCATCAAGACGAAATCTTTCTATATGACAAAACAAGACACAAGATTAATTACTGTTTATAAAATGAGGTGTCAAAAAAATTACAAAAAAAAATAAAATAACATACATGAAAATGGCAGTAGGACAAACCTGCTGACTCACTCATCATCATATCACATTTTACCCAATTTCAATGTAATAAGACCTAACATTATCTGAAACTGCATTGTTTATACACTAAACTTTTCACATGATCAGTCAGTATGATAAATTATGAGGTGTGTATGCAACAAATAATATTCTAGATGAGTGAATATTTAAGTGCACTAGGACAAAACACGTACCTTGTCCTGGTTTGGGGGTCATAAAAGCTGGAATTGGAGTAGCTTCTGCTTCCTGTAATGAAGAAAACAAAAGCTGTAACATATTCATTGCTTTATTAAAGTCTTCTGATCTAGTGATTTTGGAATAGAGACGCACCACTTTGTTGGATTCAGGGTCAAATCTTTCCAGGATCAACTTGGCATTCTTGTAGGTCTCTGTTTCCATCACCTCTTCAAGCTGAAATGAAACAAATCCCATTTTATGTTACAGACTGCAGTGTTTGACATAAAGATACCATGTCCTTACCTGATCTCCTCCTAAAACTGCTTGTGTTGACAGCTGACTAAATTACCTTTATTTTAATATTTCATTTATATTTTTTAAGGGAACAATACACCCAGCAGGGGATACAGATGCACAAACCAACACGAATACGTTCAAAGCACTATCTACAAAATGATGGGAATATAGATAACATAAATAGCTAAAATATTAACCAAAATCAATATAGAAATAGGCTGTCGTGTGCACATATATACATGATAGATCAAACATGTACATACATTCACACACACATTAAACTCATGGACATGAATAGTAATAGTATGTTATTACAGTACACGTTAGCAGGGAAAAAAATGGTATAAAAATTAAAGAACCACCAAGTACTTCAAAACATGACCCCAAAGCTTCTGGAAGCATCTATGTGATTCAGATTCAGTGCAGCAAAGCTGATCCATTTGAATTACTAAATGACCTTTTAATTAATCCTTAATAAGATAATAAAAAAAAAACAGTAGCATCAATATCTTATCGAATCTTTAGAAATACTTACTATTTTCTTTTTCTGTGACTTTATTTCATCCAATTTATCATCTGAAACATAAAGCATTTATAATCATTTAGTCACAATGGCTTCCATCAAAATAGTTATACTACTACATACAGTAGGCATGAATAATATGTATACATTCAAACAGTATGTGAAAATTCCCTGGATGATCAGTGAAATCAGGAAACATTTTAAACAGTTAAATCTTATCAAAGTTATCGAGTATATGGAGGAATCAATGGTGAAAAGCAGGAGTCTTTTATTAAAAGAATGTGTATGTCAGATGTTGGGTGCATAGTACAGTCAAAAAAAAAAAAAAAAAAAAAAAAGGAGGAGGGGGGGGGGCGTGTGCTGTGGCATCGAATAACATTCAGGTTTGATGAATTTACGGTATAGTTGGTTTTTTTCATAGCTTCTGACTTGTGGTGTTCTCATTTGTAAGTCGCTTTGGATAAAAGCGTCTGCTAAATGACTAAATGTAAATGTAAATGTAAATGTACAGTCAAGCAGTGCAGACTGAATCTAGTCTACTACATACAGTCCAAATATGTTATGTTTCAAATGTAGTCAATGAGTTGATCTTCTAATTCACTCTGGTTTATTAAGGTTTAATTTTAAAGATTATTGTAACTGGTAAATCAATTTAGTGATACAAAGCTCATTGTGTAATCTTTATTATTTAATGTTAATGTTAATTACCCAAGCAATTAACACATTTCATGTAGTTTTGATGAACCCATTAAAAGGGCTATGACTCAATAACCGTGAACCACTACAACCACAACATCATGTATTTCTCCATGTTTCCCTTTTTGATCATTTACTACACTTTCTCATTCCCAAGTCATCTTACAATAAATACTTTAAATTTCACATTTCTCCACAGACCACAAAAGAGAACCACTTCACAGGAAAAAAAAAAAGAACTCACTGTTTCTCTCTGTGCGTTTAGCGAAGAGGAAGATGAGCAACTTGCGCAAAAACCAAACTCTGAAAAAAAAAACAACTGTTAGTAACAATATGGTTTCCTGTTATTGTATTAAGAAATAGTTTTAGCATTTAGGGCTAAATGTTGTACACAACATTCTTGGCAGGAGAGGTTAGTTGGTTTGGATAGAGGAAAGTGGACTGATGGTTACGACTGCAAGAAATTAAGCAAGATTTGCTCAAATGTTGCATTAATGACTCTGCAAGGTGCTCTTAATACAAGTGTTTAGTAAACGTGTGTTCTCCGAAGTTTAAAAATGCTCATGTTTCAACATAAAAAAAATTATTTAAGGCTTGTTGTAGTTCATACATCATTCATAATTTATATATATATTTTACATCAGATGATCATGTGAAACGATTAAGTGCTAGTCATAACTCCAGCAAATAATAATTATAATAATAAAAAAAAAATAATAATAAAAAAATTCATGGAACTAGGGTGGCTCAGTGGCTAAGCAGTTAGCACATTCCCCCCAATGCTGGGAATTAAGGTTCAATTCCTGATCTGGGTGGAGTTTCCACGTTTTCCCCCCTGTTATTGGGTGTCCTCTGGGTTCTCTGGATTCCTCACCCAGACCAAAAACATGAATTTAAGGCAAACTGCCCCTATATGGTGTGTATGTGTGTGTGTGTGTGTATGTGTGTGTAAAATAGAGTCTATGCCCGGTAATAGTTGTGCACCCTGTCCTGGGTGTATTTGCCCAACACCCGAAACATTCTCTCCTGGATGGGCATGGGGAATCCCCCACCCAAACTTAGTATTAGGCTAAGCAGAAGATAATTTACTGGAACATCCCATTAGACATAAATCACAAATAAGTTACCATGAACTAGTTGCTATGCGTCTTGAAAGGTAAAGTAAACTTCCAAGTTTAGAGGCGTTACAAAACTGGAAGAACCTAATTCTACCAAAAATTATAAAAGTGTTAATAGATGCAGAGCTCTGAATCAATTTTAACACCTGAATAATTCTTGGATAAAGTATGTTGGAATTTTGAAGACTCTTACTTTTGGCCTTGGATCTGAAGGACCTCAATTTTATCAGAATTGATAAAAGAAAACTGTTACCTCCACTCTATGATCTATATAATGCATGATACGAGTGTCTTATTCTTACAGGAGTAAAACTTTTTTTACAATTGCTTGCAACTAGTTCCAGGAGTAGCATTTATACAGCAAGCGAATGCATGGCTCGAATTAGCTTCACAGAGCTCTAAGGCCTAAAATCAAGCCAATCTATAGAGATGGAGAAAAGCTGTCCTCATTGTGACCTGGAAGTGCTAATGGAGCTTAATGAAACAATAGACCACTTAAGGTCTTGGGCTATCTCAAGTAACATCATGGCTGGGATTTGTTCCTATTCCGATTAGGAGGAGGTTATTTCTGATAACTAGACACTTGCATTCAATTGCTTAACAAATTACACGGGAACCATTTGCAAATGTGTTTCAGTAACAGTTGCTACACAGGCTTATGCAAATGTTTGGAAACCTCTATTTGAATGATGTTTTGGTAACTTTTCTATCAACATGTTAAGACATGCTTTAAAGGGACCATATCTAAATCTAACTTCCGGAGAACATCATTAACTGGTGGACCAAGCTGTAATCTGAGTGTGGTAGTCCTGCTCTACAGCAGGATGAGGGTGCAGGAGGCTCACAGTGCTGGGAAGGCGATCAGGGGCAGGGCGGTGATAAGGCGGCCGCTCCACTCTTCAGGCAGGTAAAGGTAATAAACGCACAAGCATGTTATTAGGTACAATGCAGCAGAGTAGAACAGCAGCCTGCCAACCCATAGCTTCAGCAGACGTTGGTTCTTGGTGCGGAACTCCTCGAGGTCTTTCATTTCCTGGATGTATGAAAGAATAAGATGAGTTGTGATGCAGGTGCACATTACCAACTACATGGAAAACAGCAGCCATAGACTTGTGGTTAACCAGCCTTGCGACTTGAAGGTTCCCGGTTCAATTCCTGGTCTCAAGTACTATGGCTGAAGAGTCCTTAAGCACGACACCCAACCGCAATTGCTCTCCGGGCGTCATGTATTGGGCTGCCCACTGCTTCAGGCACATGATCTCGCTTTACTTAGTGTGTGTATTTTACTGCACAGATGGGTTAAATGTGGAGGACTAATTCCTCAGTGTGTAAGCACAGGGGGCAAAATAAAATCATGATCACTTTTGGGCCGAAATAAACAATGAGTATTCTCTGTTTAATAAACAGTAGCAAACATGATGTTTCTGGTCAATTCTAATGCAGATATAAAAAACCTTTAAAGCTATTTCTAGCATTCAGAAACCATGAGCACCAATAAACAACCGCTCAATGATCAGCTGCATTCAGCAGCAGTCATCACCCCTGAATTCATGGGCTGAGATTTCAGGGAAGCATTTTAATGTCATAATAAACTAAAGATAGTAAAAGATCTAAATTCCATCTAGTAACACGGTTTATAAATCTGGCTGCCCTTGACGCAGATCCCTAATCTCAATCCCGTTATAGACATCCATCCATCCATAATCTTCCACTTTATCCTATTTTAGGGTCGCGGGGGGGTTCCCCATGCCCATCCAGGGGAGAATGTTTCGGGCACTGGGCAGATACACAGGGCGCCAATCTATCACTGGGCACACACTCACTTACACAGACATACTGTACACACTCTACATGGGGGTATTTGGAGAACTCAATTAACTTGATCCATGTTTTTGGACTGTGGGAGGAAACCGGAGAACCCAGAGGAAACCCACACAGACACAGGGAGAACATGGAAACTCCACCCAGATGGGGATTTCGAACCGGGAATCCCTATCGCTGAGAGGCGTATGTGCTAACCACTAAACCACCGTGCCGCCCCCCTCATAAACATATGAGATGAATTATTACCATTAAAGCCCATGTAAACATTTCAATACTTTTGTACACAGACTAAAGAAGAGAAATTTTACTATAAACCTTCTCAATGGAACAGATCCGAATTGCTCTTACCTTATCTAATTCTTCCAGAAGCTCCACAGTGGAAGGTTTTGCCTAAGAACAAATTCCATTTGTAAAAACACAAAGTAAAAACTTTTAATTGTAATGTTTTATTGTTAAAATAGAAAATTATAGAAATAAAACCTGTTATTTGTACTTAGAATTAACACTTACAGTTACAGATACATACAGAAGCTTGACTTTTGCATACAGTTGCACAACACCATGATTATAAGCCCCCCAAAAAAATCTGTATTCAGATTTAAACCTGTAACCGTGTGAATGTTCATACACATCACTGCCTACCTTCCACTTGGAGACAATCGCACCCATGACTGTAGTATCTCCTGTCTTCTCCACCTGCACAACAGCAAACAAATTAATACAAACTTTATACATATATATCCAAACATTTTTAAAGGGTACTGTGTTTATAGGTCACATGTTAACTAACTAGAAAAAATGTGACAGTGAAAAAAAATAAGAAAAATATATTAACAATACTAAATATTTTGAAGAAATTATGTAAGTTACATGAAACAGTGAGTTAAAAGTAATCAGCAACAAAGATTTTAATTATCAAGCTGTAAGACTCCCTGACTGACACTCAGCAGAATGATGAAAAAGTGTGACAGTAACAATCTGACAACTTAAAAGGGGTAAAGACAAAAAGATCAAAGACTTAATTGGCGGTGTGGTGTACAGTGTAGGTTCTACATGTCTAAGCTGAGGGATGGAAAATTAAACATCATATAACGAAATTCTGTGCAATTAAATCTAAACATTAAGGCTCCACCTGATATATTCTGCTGCACACTACATAGTGGGAAAAAGTCATAGACAAAAATGACTACAATGATTGAATACACAGAAGGCAAAACTTCTTCCAATGACCTCCTAAATCAAAAGACATTTTAATGTAAGCATCAATTCAACTCTGTGGTCAGGGTGTTGGACTGTCACTCTGAAAGTTGATGGACACAAATCCCAGGACCCCTGAAGTTGGGTCCTTGAGCAAGACTTTTAAACCCTAATTGTGCTTGCTTTGTAAATCACTTTGGATTAAAGTATCTGCTAATACATGCGTAATAGTAAAAAAAAAAGTGGAATTAATAATAGAATGGTCTTAATAGTTAACAACACGTTATGTAAAACACTGTACAATTGTACAATTCAGCCACTTAAATGATGAAGTTTTGTATGCAGCATTTTAAATAACACCCATTTCCATATCCAAGAAATATGCCTAACGGAAAAAAAAAAAAAGTATTCATTTAAACTACACTTAAAAATGAATTTCAACAGTGTTTGTGTTACTTTTAACACAAAATTTTAAACACCAAAAGCTCATTTGAACAGTTGTACTGCTGCCACGCCCACAAGCCAAAAACAGACTGGTTATTTGAATAGAAATGTAACTTTTCTTAAAAATATATTTAAGGTTTAATTAAACCGCCTAAACTGGCTGTATATTAGTAAAAACAAGCTTAAAATACACACAAATTCAAACGTTGCAAGGCTACATGCAAATCGACTCCCTGCACCCTACATGTGTGTACTATATAAAGTATGACGCCATGCAGCCTAGCCCCTAATTAGTGCACTGGACCGTGAGAATAATTGAGATTCGGTAGAAATGGTTATAAATGGAGCTCAGCGCCATGTTGTTACTAACAGCTCATCACATCTTTTATCTGACGTACCAAAGTACACAACTAGTCGTGAAGCTAGAGGTTTAAATAAAGACCCAAGGTTCAAACTATATGAAAAATAGTAAAACACGGTAATGCATGCGCAATGTTCCCCAATATAACGTTTCATTTAAATACTAAGTGGCGTTTCAAACAGTCTGCCAATATGACCAAGTGTTCAAGTAATCATAAAAACAGTATGAACGTTGCTTTATAAAAAAAAAGCATATATATTACCCAACATGGCTGTTTATTTACATAAAAATAATGTTAAGTTACCCGAAGAGAGAACGATCCTTTAGCGTGCAGGGTAAACAAACTGCAACTGTCGAGTCCGGTTACGTCCTAAATGCCCTCTGTACACTACACAGTGCACTATTCCGAAAGTTATCTTACTGCTGTTTAAAAGTCATAACCTCGCTTAAAGCAAAAGTTTAGTTTAAAAGACACCTTTTATTCAATCAACTCTATGGACGTGTCTAAATGTCGCAGCATAGTGAGCGTTCAAGCTTCAATAACACCACTCAGTGTAGGGGGGATGGTGTTATTTAGGACACAATGTCGGCGCATTTCAAAATTAAAGTTACCAATTCCTTGCCCAATCGAACGCTAATTTCCTTCTTGTAACGCAAACGGAATAAGTAGATAAGTGGATACGGTAAACATATATAAATATATATAATGAAAAAGGCATTAATGCATATGCAGTGCTATTAATTTTTTTATTTTTTTTATTTTTTTTACATATAGCACTAAAACAGGCAAAACTGAATAACCGATAACTTTAATTGACAAATAAATATTAGCTTCAAAAATATGTGTGAATATTACACGCCCATGTGTTAATAAAGGTTCACATGATAGTTTATTAGAAATTTTTACATAACAAAATGAATTAGCTATATCAGCACCTCTAAACAAAATATCTCTGATGATCCCTTTAGTCTATTTAAACTCTAAATACTCAGTTAGTGCAAAGGGGGGGGGGGGGGGGGGGGGGGGGGGGGGGGGGGGGGGGGGGGGGGGGGGGGGGGGGGGGGGGGGGGGGGGGGGGGGGGGGGGGGGGGGGGGGGGGGGGCCCAGGACAGGGCGCCAATCCATCGCTGGGCACACACTCACTCACACAGACACACTCTATAGGGGGCAATTTTGAGAATTCAATTTACTTGTTCCATGTTTTTGGACTGTGGGAGGAAACCGGAGAACCCGGAGGAAACCCACGCAGACACGGGGAGAACATGGAAACTCCACCCAGATGGGGATTCGAACCGGGAATCCCTAGCGCTGAGAGGCGAACGTGCTAACCACTAAGCCACCTTGCCGCCCTTAGTGCAAAATAATAATAATAATAATAATAAATTACCATCAAGCAGAATGGAGTCCAGCAAGGATTACAGAACCTTAGAAAACATAGAAATAAAATACTTTTAACAACATTATTTATCTATTTACTGTATATTTTATACAACCTGGAACAGAACATACCACGAGAAGAGCACAGAACATGAGTCTATCTGAAGTAAGCACTGCAGGTCTACACTCACAACAGAGAAAAGGAACAAATAACAAACTATTAATTGCATTGTGTTTTGTAAGCAGTCTTAAGTCACAATGTCTTTTGTCACAATGTCCACACCAATCTTACCCAATCTTTAAGGACATTTCTTATTGCCCAGGGGCATAATCATGTTGAAACAGAAAAAGGCCTTCCCCAAAACTGTTCATACAAAGCTGGAGGCATATAGATGGGCAGAATGCATTTCTTGCTGCTTGATTAAAAATAACATGTGGTAATGGAAATAAATGCAACATGTGTTGTTGGTTTTTAATGCATATAAAACATTCTTCCAGAATATTACTTATTATAAATGATATGTCAGCATCAATGGTCATTTTTTACAGATGTCCCATTAACAAAGACAGACGAAGAAAAAAAAGAAAATACTACAATATAAAAAGGGAATTAAGTTGAAGGTTATAAGTAAGGGTACTTACAAAATATACGAAATAAATACAAATGAGAAAACAATGGTAGATTGGTGTCCTGTACTGGGAGTATCTGCTCAGTACTCAAACTCCCCTGAATGGGCATGGGGAACCCCCTCATAGTAGAGGATTAAGCAGAAGATAATGAATGAATTAAATAAGTTATGTATTACACCTTTAAAGAGGAGTTGTAGAGTTGATGGCCACAGGTATGATCCCCTGTGGTGCTCTGTGATGCATTTGAGGCTTAAATTGAATGTGGTCATGTGTCTTACTAGTGTGTATTACAGTGGGTGGGAGGTATTGTCCATAATGGCCTTCAGCTTAGACATCCTCCTCTGTGTGTGTGTGTGTGCGCGTGTGTGTGTGTGTGTGTGTGTGTGTGTGTAAGTGTGTGTGTGTGTGTGTGTGCTCTAAAAATTATACCACAATAAAAAAACAAGCAAAACATACAATTAATTTATTTTATATTAATTTAAATAAAATATTCAACCTAAATAAAATTAATTTAATTATTTCATGCATTTTGTTTATTTTCTGTGGCCTATTACAAATGTACTGTTCCTGATTATAGAAACATAGCACCCTTGGCTACCAATATGTTGGGGGACAGATGATGTTGGGTGATTCGTGTCAGCATGTGCATTAGATCATTTGGACAGGAATAAGAGTCTACTGCATGGATAGCTTGATCACAGCTGTAGTGCTTAACCCATGACTTTCAATGAGGTTTGCTGCCAAACAAAAGAGAATCTCGTGCTTATATCTAAGGTCTCAATAATAAAATAAATCAGAATGAACCCTGTATATAAGAACTAAAGTGCTGCATGGTCACATAGATCCAGAAACCAATTTTATTGGTCTTTTTATTAATCTGATATTTAAATGTTGTCTATTTTAGAATACAGGTCTGAGGTTTTTATTATTCTTGTATGAGCATGATGCTTTTTAAGACGATGGTCCAATAATTTGAGAATCTGTTCACTGATAAACCATCAAGTAATGCATATAATGCATATAAAATTGTTTTTATGTTAATACCATTTAGTCTTTACATTTAAATAAACATTATTAGAAGCTTTAGGTTTAAAATGCGTTTCACGTGGATTTTTTAAATCATTTAACAACTCAACAAAAAATACATATCAAAATCAATCAATTCTCATGACCAAGAGAAATCAAGAATGTGGTTCATTAACAAACAGCTAATTAAATTCTATATAAAAAAATGGGATAAACGCATCGGATCTCACATAACATGATATCTACATATTGTAAACGAAATGGGTATTTTTGTAAATAGCTTTTGTGTAAACCCTTATGCTTCTTTCATGGGAATCTGAATTGTAATTTCTCATCACAAAGAGCTTTACTGTGCGGAAACGATTCTGACCTATAGTGAAAAGCCAAGACGCCCAACAGGCTCGAAGGGAAATTGTTCTTTTATGGCATCATTTACGTCCAATAAACACTTTATAACCTTTATTTCAATTTTGCCTCATATTCACCGTGTTGTTTCGGTCGAACTGGCATCTGTATAATTTCTAACGACGTATTGGCTTACAAAACACACGCGTTTTGTTCTTCAGCACTTTATTCTTAGTAAGAATTATATAATTCGTTGATTTCATGATTTATTCTTCATGATCGTGTTTCATTCTAAACGAAACACGTTTCGCAAGTTTGGAGAGAGGGGCGCTAGTATTTATCCCCTTAAAACAATTAAATCGGATCGGATAAAGCAGAGATTTGATGCGATTGTATTTTTTTCGTTTTGGGTGAAGGCTGCTCAGTTCTCTGCTCCATTGTGCGGCAGAAAAGCCGAGCCGTTTCTAAGGTATCCTTGATTTACAGCCTCGGTAGTAAAAGTCGGGTTTTACGAGGCTGGCGCTGCCGTCATTGGCCGCCGCGGATTAGATGCGGAAAGTCGGCAGGCATTTCGGCTCCCCTCCGCTCTTTCCCACGCGCTTTAGCGGCGGAATGTCCCGCATGCAGCTTCTCCGGCGTCGGCGGCACCACTGCGCACGAAGCACAGAGCTTTACAGAAAATCAACTGTGCATTTCGTCGATGGAAACATACTTCAGGTCAGCAGGTGAGTTCAAATTATTGATTATATGATTTTAATTAAAAATAAATGCCTTATCATGACAAATATTTGAAAATCAGATGTTTCAAAATGCCCCCAAATTGACATGTAAACTATATATATATATATATATATATATATATATATATATATATATATATATATATATATATTGTAAACGAATCTAAAGAAATATATATTTAATATATATAATTGACCGCCATTCCCCGCAATTACATCAAACGAAATTTCAGGGAAGCAGTTAAATTACAATGAAAAGCGGGTCCATGGGAAACTGGAGGGTCGGGCCATGGTTTTATTACTTTACTGCAATGCGGCGGGCGAAGAGAGACAGACAGATGGATAGACAGGGGGAGACAAAGACAGAGGGAGACAAAGACAGATGAACAGAGAAAGCGACCCAACTGGTACTGAGGAGCAGCATTACAGAAAGGCAACCTGATGAAACGTTTCAGAATCAAAAGATATTCTAATATAAAAATATTAGAATTGTATAGAATTCAGGCACGTGATTCAAACCATCTGCTAAAATGTGACTAGTGATAACAGACAAAAAAAATTATATATAGAATGATGCAGTTTTAGGAATCTTAGAAACTCTTAATTATATTAAGCTTCTATTTTGCACCAGATTGAGGGAGAAGATGAATCGGTCCGTCTGGTCGTCTGTCTTTACCCTGTAGAACCGAATGTGTGTTGACGCGCTGCAGGTCACAGATTCGGTTTTAGGGGAGAATACAGGCGACGCAAAAGCACCAAAGGAAAACCTGCTCCCTGGTCTTTTAAACAAGATCTAGACTCAATGGAAACAACAGGCCCAGCATACAATCAAGAACTGTGCAGGGAAATAATTCTCACTGGTTGCATTTTAAGATATTAACACTGTTTGCCTTCTGCTTTTTTTATGCAGCTCACCAGAGAAAATCAGAACCAGAAGTCTTTATGGATGAAAGACAAACAAAGCACCTTGATTTTAGAGCTGAGAGTAAAAAAAAACGAGTAAAATGCTTTAAAATGTCTTGTGCAATAAAATTTGCTTTACAGAAACAGGGTTGGGCTTACAATAACACACAACATTACGTATTAAATAAAGAACTAATACATTTTAAACCTCTTCTCGTATTTCTTCCTTTGTATCCGACTGAAAAACCTACTGATGCATTAGTCCTCAACCTGCTGGCGGCAATTACAGCCCTGTCTTTATTACACAACTTATATATTTCCCAATTTATATTTATATTATAATAGGCCAATATAATTATAATAGTATAATTATATAGTTGTGTGTGTGTGCGCGCGTGCGTTCTTGCCCAAATGCGTAAAAATCAGCACTAAAATGCACGAAATGAATTAATAAATACAATTATACATTAAAGGAAAAAAAGATTACGTCAAATGAATGCTTAACCTAAATAAGTGTTTTTGGTCCATACATCTGACATTAATGACTTAACATTACAATATTTAGGATAATCTTTTTGTTATCTTTATTCCTCTGCTGACGCTGGAGCGTTTTCCTGATGGAGAGGTCACTATTATAAACCAATACTAAAGTCTTACAGTCTGAAGTGAGACACTAAAAAAAGAAAGATAAAAAGACATAAAAAAAGATAAAAAGACATAAAAAAGATAAAAAGAAAAGAATATATGTATGTATATATATATATATATATATATATATATATATATATATATATATATATATATATATATATATATATATTGATTCATTATCTCCCGCTTTATCCTCTATTAGGGTCGCGGTGGGGTACCCCATGCCCATCCATGGGAGAACGTTTCGGGCGCTGGGCAGATAGACTCAGGACAGGGCGCCAATCCATCGCTGGGCAATTTATATATAAATTATTTATTTATTTTTTTTATATATATTTTTTTTCTCTACAGACTTCAGAAAAATATGAAAGGATTGGTTTTTTATAAACTATTGGATGCTGATTCTATGAACATCACACTGAAAACACCCATGATGCCTAAAGTGCTTTAATTCCAAAAAGTAAAGCATCTTCTAAGATCCTGTCTGCTGTCTTTTGTACTCGATAAGCACTTCAATCAGTTTTAACTATAAGATAATGTGGACTTTCTTTATTGCAGGTCTTTACCGACTCCCGAAAAATGTAGTAACGCTTTTAATAAAAGGTGTAATGACGTTAAGATTCCTTTGACACGAACCTCCTCTTTCTGATTTTATATTCTCTGCTCTTCGCAGCGAGACTTCATAAAGAGAGTATGGGGTCAGGCTTCGGTTCGGTTTGATGGAATGGAGCATCCCTGTCTAACGATTCTGCACTTATTTTCTCCAGATCTGATAACGTATCGCTCCTTTTAACATAAAATAACTTTAGTAAGTCATTAAATTTAATTCTAAGAATAACCTAACATGGGGAAATGCCATGATTTGTTTTCAGTAAAACCCTCACTCGCTGTTCTAAATATCTTCAGTCCTGACAAAGAAGACAGAACGTTAGCATAATTATTTAATCTTTTAAGGCTTACTCAAACATACAGTTATAATAATAATAATAATAATAATAATAATAATAATAATAATAATAATAATTATTATTATTATTATTATTATTATTATTATTATTATTCATTCATTCATTCATTCATTATCTCCCGCTTATCCTCTATTAGGGTCGCGGTGGGGTTCCCCATGCCCATCCAGGGGAGAACGTGTCGGGCGCTGGGCAGATAGACCCAGGACAGGGCGCCAATCCATCGCTGGGCACACAATCACTTACACAGACACACTCTATATGGGGCAATTTTGAGAATTCCCGTAGGAAACCCACGCAGACACGGGGAGAACATGGAAACTCCACCCAGATGGGGATTCAAACCGGGAATCCCTAACCACTAAGCCACCGTGCCAATTATTATTATTATTATTATTATTTATTTTTATTTATTTATTTATTTTTATTTAGTACGTTACATGTTATCATAGAGGATAAAGCGGAAGATAATGAATGGATGGATGAATTTACCTTGAATCCATGTTTTTGGACCGTGCCACCTACAAAATGATTAATGATTTAAAAATAAATGGGGGCGGCACGGTGGCTTAGTGGTTGGCATGCTCTCCGGTTCGAATCCCAATCTGGGTGGAGTTTCCATGTTCTCCCCGTGTCCGCGTGGGTTTCCTCCGGGTTCTCCAGTTTCCTCCCACGGTCCAAAAACATGGATCAAGTGTATTGAATTCTCCAAATTGCCCCATATAGAGTGTGTTTGTGTGAGTGAGTGTGTGTGTGCCCAGCGATGGATTGGCACCCTGTCCTGGGTGTATCTACCCAGCGCCCGAAACGTTCTCCCCTGGATGGGCATGGGGAACCCCACCGCGACCCTACTAGAGGATAAAGCGGGAGATAATGAATGAATGAAGGATAAAAATAAATGAGAGAGAGAGAGAGGAGAGAGAGAGAGAGAGAGATTTACTACGCAGGAAAAAAGAAAGCGTTTAAAAAGGATGTTTTCTTTTCTGAGTTAAATCACATTATCTGCGCATGTCGCCTTGGTTTCTGTCGGTTAGTATGATTAATATTATATGACTTTTATCCACGATGCATGGAGACTTTTAACAAGACACGTGTTTTGCACGTTTTCCTTGTCTGTAACGACAAGTCTCCACTACGTAGTTACCAAGTAATCAAGTGTAACACTGTGTTTCACACTTATATTAACGCATATTGGAAATGTGTAATGTTTATTTTTTATATATTTATGAAACGCAACAAATGAAATATGCTAATATCACAGAAATTTCCAGTTTTTCTCTAGAAGGGCGAATTAGTAAGTAGTGAGAAGGGAATAAGGAGCCATTCGGAACACAGCCTGGACGCGCACGCTTGTGACGTCGGAGTTTGCGGCTTCCTTGCTTTGCCCTTGTGCAGAATAAAACTTGTGTATTTAATTGTAAAAAGCTCTATTTAATTTGTGTTTCGCGGCTCCATTCTGGTTGAGGTGTTGATGCGGAATCGTGTTTCGACATGTCTCTCGCTGCGGAAGCTTTCGTCTCACAGATCGCAGGTGTGTCACGTTTTGATGTCGCATAAACCGAGCTGTAAATAAATAACTACTAATTCTGCATATTAATAAAACTGTACACGATGATTCAGTCCATAAAAACACACTGTCATTAAAAACTATTTATTTAATATCTAATTTATCTGCACGGCAGCCATAATGTACACATCCTTAACAATCTGAATCAGATATGAACAATTACACTCATGTAAAACTCGAATTCAAACTCTTACACATACACAAATTGCTGCTTAAACATTGTAAACCTTTTTTTTTTAAATTTACATTTATAAACAACTGCGGGCGGCATGTTGGCTTAGTGGTTGGCATGTTCTCCTCTTAGCACTAGGGATTCCAGGTTTGAATCCCCATCTGGGTGGAGTTTTCATGTTCTTCACGTGTCCGCGTGGGTTTTCTCCGGGTTTTCTGGTTCCCTCCCTTAGTCCAAAAACATGGATCAAGTCAATTGAGTTCTCCAAATTGCCCCATATAGAGTGTGTGCCCAGTGAGAAATTGGCGCCCTGTCCTGGGTGTATCTGCCCAGCACCCGAGACATTCTCCCCTGGATGGGCATGGGAAACCCTAATAGAGGATAAAGCGGAAGATATAAGACAAACAACTACTACTAAACACACTGGTTCTTACAATTATAACCGTGGATTTATCTTGCACCTTGCGGCTCAGACCACTAGGGGGCCATCTGCACCGTTCCCTCCCCCTTATATTATGTTACGAGCCAATTTGACCTGTTTTCACTTTTTGGTTGTTTGAAATATTGGTTTTTCAACTCTTTTACTTTTTATCAATTAGGGTCCTAAACATGCTTCCAATATTATAATTGTCCTATAATTCATAATAAATATTTTTTTTCTTGCCCTTTTACTTGATTTTAAATTTCAGTTAAACTGGGTGGGTCAATTTAGGGGCGATCCAGGGGAGAACACCCACAACAGTGGATACTTCCAGGACAGGGTGCTAATCTATCACTCACTCACATAGACACACTATATAGGGGCAATTTAGAGCATTCAATTCACCATGAATCCATGTTTTTGGACTGTGGGGAAAAAACAGAGAACCCGGAGGAAACCCATGAGGACACGTTATATCTTAACTGTCTTTGAACACAACAGAACACTGTGTTGGAGTTACAGAATATATGCCTAACCTTGTGAACCTTGTGTTTCACAGCTGCAGAACCGTGGCCTGAAAACGCTACCCTCTATCAACCTCTGAGGGGTAGGTCCACCACAACTTCATCTCCACTGTACTGCTGCAGATTTTGCCTTGTTCCTGGTCCCACCATTTACACTCCACTGTGCACTTGTATTAATGATGACTTTAAGTTTGACAGTCTGTTTTCTTTTAGTTGTTGGTTGGTCTGGTTTCTTTTAGTTGTCCCCTGTTGGTTCTCTGTTCTTGTTTGGTCAGGACCATCACAGAACAGGTATAATTTGGGTGGTTGGGTGGTCAGTTCTGCAGTGACAACGCTGCGGTGAGGGGGTTTAGTGCGGCGGTGCTGCTGTTGTTTTATTTACGTTAGCCACAAGTATCCCAAACTGATTATTGGAGTCGGCCATGATGCAGCACTTTTGGAGCAATCAAGGTTCGGGGCTTTATCCACATTGATAACTTTGCTGCACCCAGGGTTTAAATCCCCAACCTTCAGACAAGTAGCCCAATACACTAACCCCTGACCTTTAAGTACAAGAATTTTGTTATTAAACTTTTTTAACAAAATACCCTAGATTTAGAGTGTGAAAGTCAATTGCACCGGGGGCCAAAACTCAAAGCACACTTTAGGTTTTGGGCCGAACAGGATGAACATTTATCAAACACACTAAAACTGAATGTTTTCTGAACATGAATAGAATTAAAAAAGACAGAAATATTTTTTCGCAATAACTTCAACTTTATAGAACTTAAAATACTTGCTGTCCATAAAAATATCTCTTGTCAAAATTATAAAGTTACAACTATGAACATCTTGAAACTATGAAATTAAATTAAAATTATGCTTTTACACAAAAGTAAAAAAAAAACAAATAAAAAAATTCAGATTTCTTTGCTCTTGGGCCTTTTTAGAAAAATAAACTTACATTTTAAATATCTGTAAGAAAAAAAAAGGGATCCAATATATCTTTCTTTCAAAATCATACAGATTAAAAATATAAGCATGGTCCAAAAACATAGGACTTCAATAACAACAATAATTATAAATTATTATCATAGATTATTATAAACATAACTCTGGGACATTAATAGCAACAATAATAATAGATCAATGTAAAATGATCTCATGGGCCGCATAGAATTGTATTACAGGCCGGATATGGCCAGTGGACACCCATGCCCTGGATGCTCCTTAGTCGCCGTTTAGAGAATGGAGAGAGCTGGTCTCCATTTCTGAGTTAGTGTTGTTGATAAAACATGTGTAACTATTGTGATAATGAATGCCAGATAATGTTCTGTAAATGAAGAACCAGACTATTGTTTTTTACCTTAGGTTATTGATCCTGTATTTTATACAAAAGCTTAATAGATTATCTTTGTTTTTTTTGCCTGCAGAAGATCAGATCCTTCTCTCAGATTGTGCTTCCTCCTTGGCAGTTGAGGTAAATGCAACCAAGAAGAGATACAGTATCATGTCGTATGTTCTTAATAAAAGAGTTTTTTTTTTCTCACTAATGCTTTCTTCCTTAGGCTTACCTTCGGATGTGTGGCCTGCCGGTCCGAGTACGTTGTCGTGCCAACGCTGAATACATGTCGCCCTCGGGTAACACGCCTCTCTCTCATTTGTCTGATGTTTTTGCAGTATGTTTTTTTCCCTGATAGATTAATAAAATCTTGTCATCATTTAGTTCTTGTGATGCCCATATATGGCTCTATATGCATCTTTATTAGCTTCTAATGAACTAATTTTTCATTCAGGTAAGGTTCCATTTATCCACGTTGGTAATCAGGTGGTTTCCGAGCTGGGTCCTATAGTTCAGTTCACAAAAGCCAAGGTATGTTCATGTTTCTTTAGTGTAGAAATATAATCAGAATTTTCTGTTCTCCTGCTATAATGACTCCCTGTGTGTCCTCGTCATTCCATATTGGTCAGGGTCACTCACTGAGTGATGGCTTGGATGATGTTCAGAGAGCAGAGATGAAGGCTTATATGGAGCTGGTCAACAACATGCTGCTCACTGCAGAGGTACAGACACTGCATACTCTAAATGTACCCCAATGTTTCAGAACATTTTATGATATTTACACAGTTTAAAGACTCAATTGTACTTTGAAATTAAAGCATGGAGCAAATAATCACCTTAAAATAAAATACAATACGAAAATATACATGTTGCAACATCACACACTATGTGCACCCTGTGTACATACTGCACACACAATGTTCATTCACTCATTATCTTCATCTTAATCCTCTACTTTACATACCCATCCACATGAGACTGTTTCAGGCGCTGGGCAAATACACCCAGGACAGAGTGCCAATTTATCACCTGGCACTCTCTATCATACACACACACACATACACACTATATGGGGCAATTAAGAGCATTAAATTTACCTTGAATCCATGTTTTTGGACTGTGGGAGGAAACCAGATCAGTATTCGAACCTGGATCCTCAGCAATCAAAGGTGAACGTGCTAACCACTAACGTGCGAACCACCGTGCTGCCGATATACACTATGTAAATTTTGTTATTGACCTCATGACAAGATTACAATGTAATTTAAGTGTGCGCTAGGCTCACACATGCTCAACACACACATACCTGTGTTTGTCCCAGTCTGAATGCTTTGTGCATTGTTTTATTCTAGTTATACATTCAGTGGTGTGATGAAGCCACAGCTTCAGAGGTAAGTTAATGTTATCATAAAAATCCATTCATCACATCCATCCATTATCTTCCACTTTATCCTCTATTATGGTCGCGGTGGGGTTTTCCATGCCCATCCAGGGAACGCCTTGGGCGCTGGGCAGATACACACAGGACAGGGTGCCAATCTATCGCTGGGCACACACACACGCACACAAACACACTCTATATGGGGCAATTTGGAGAATTCAGTTGACTTGATCCATGTTTTTGGACTGTGGGAGGAAACTGGAGAACCCAGATGAAACCCACGCGGACATGGGGAGAACATGGAAATTCCACCCAGATGGGGATTTGAACCGGGAATCCCTAACGCTCAAAGGTGAACGTACTAACCACTGAGCCAACGTGTCACCCCATTCTTTACATGAACTATATAAATTATCTTATTCATACTTCTGTTATCTTATATTCATCATTCTCGTTTTATATATCTGTTAATAAGAATCAAATGTCTAATTCAGGTTAAATTAGTGATTTGCAAACATATCATTAATAAATATATAATGTTCGCTTATATTGCTTCAGATCACTAGGCCACGCTACAGCAGTCCCTATTCCTGGCCCCTGAATCACATTCTGTCCTATCAGAAGCAGTGGGAGGTCCGTCGAAAGATGAGTGCCATCGGTTGGGCTGGGAAGACTCTTGAACAGGTAAAACACAGTTTTGTTACAGTATGAGAGCTACTTTTTTAATAACAAACTAAAAAAACGAGCTCTTGTATAAAACACAGGTTTGTAGACCTCAGTTCATGATGATGACCATGATACCATGCAGAAGAAAATAAAGAATATTGTACTGTACTGTATTCTGTGGCTGTGGTCTGAATTGTAACCTGATAATTTTGGAATTAATGCTGCATTTGTGTTGATATTCACAGGTGTATGAGGATGTCAGTCAGTGCTGTCAGGCTTTATCACAGCGACTGGGAACCCAGCTATACTTCTTTAGTAAACAGTAAGTAATGTGTTCAATCAGTTATCTCATCTGAATGTTCTGTATTTCTGCATTAATTATACCTCAAATTTTATCAGCAACGCTTTTGTCCTAAAAAAACTGGCTGCATTATGGTACACACACTTTAGCGGCCACTTTATTAGGCACAACTCTTTGTTTCTAAAGTTACTGTCTATTATATCAGCTCCACTTACCGACATATGACCTTTGTAGCTACAATTATAGACTTTATTTTGATCCTTTTGCTTATAGATGCTGATAACATCGACTGTTTTGTTGACACAGAGCTGTTTTAAATCGAATCCAGCCTAATACCTGTTTTGTGGGGTGATTATTAATGGACAAAGTATAAAATAAAATATAATAAAAATAGCTGGACTACAGTCTGTAATTGTAGAACTGCAAAGTGCAACTATAAAATAGTGTAGAAATCAAAAGTTGGATCTAATAAAGTGGTCAGTGAAGGTACATTGTCACATAACACAATTGTAATAACTTATTTTTTTCTTTAAAATTTCGTGAACTTTAAAAAAATGTGGCCTTGTGGCAATTGTGTAGACGGCGCCCTCTGTTGGACTCAAGCAGTAATAACGAGTTTGCATTAAAATTGTATATTAAAAATATGCCATTAGGTTCCTATGTGCTGGGTATATAAAATACAGGAGCATAGATGTGATAAACAGGCCTTCCACAAACTTATTTTCCAAATTCGCAAGCCTGTTTCTTAACTTGTCCACCTGTTGAAATGTTTTAAGGCCTACTGAGCTGGATGCCCTGGTGTTCGGTCACCTGTTCACCATTCTGACCACGCGCCTCAACAACGACGAGCTCAGCGAGAAGATTAAGTCCTTTAGCAACCTGCTGTCCTTCTGCCGCCGGATTGAGCAGACCTATTTCGAAAAGCAGGACAGAGACGGCCTATCAGGAGGCTCAGACCTCTTGAAAGGCCCCTCCCTTTTGTGAGGTCAGGGTCATGCAACATCTTGCTTTATCTTGAGATCAAAAGGTTATTATCCAAGAGTATTGGTCATTGATCAGTGGACAAAACCAGATGAGCTGGAGCGATGTCTCTCAGTATTTCACTCTATTCCAGAATTCTTATTTACTAGTTTGCCTGATTGTTATGAATTTTGTTTCAATCTGAATCTATAGTGAGTATAAAGAATTGTGATGTATATAGACTGCAGAGTAATAAAAGTCTTCTATACTTAGTCCAGATATTCTGTATTATTACAGCTCAACATACTATTTTCATACAAACAATAGATCACGTTCATCTAGTGACCTACAGGTACCCTATCTTGATGGTTCAGGTTCACATTCAAGTTCCTTGCTTCGGAGCCTTGGATCCAACAGGAACCAAACGCTTAGATAAACCTTATACAATCACACTGCATGTGTTTTAAAGCTGCTTTTAATTTTTTTTTCTCCACATTGGACCCAAAAAAAAATATTATAAGACCTATGTTTAAAGTTTCATCTTAAAAATCCCCTCCAATCAATTAATATTAAGCAAGATGATAATTTCTAGTAATAATAAAACCTCCAGATCCTGATGTTTTGCAATGTATGACTATTTTTTATGGTTACCAAGATCATATTTACCCTTTAGAAGAACTTGAGCTTAATTCATGGCTTTAACTTTTGCTGGTTTGTCTTGGTTGAAGATGCTCTTTATTGTTCTGGTTGTTAGCAGCTGTTTACATTTCTTATTGGTATTTGGGCCCTGTGTTTATCAGTATGTTGAATATCATAAACATTTACATAACATTGCATTTGGTTATTTAGTAGACGCTTTTATTTAAAGCGACTTACAAAGCAAGCACAGAAGACAAGAATCTTACGAACTTAACTGCTTTTCTCTAGGGCTCACCCCAATAACTTTTTTTTGGACTCTAAACTTCTAATCACCGAGTTACCATGTCAAAAAGATTTTAACAGTTTAATTTGGACCACATTCTACTTAACATTTAACTTGCGTCAGATCCATGTGTATGTAGTGTGATGGTATGAGGTCTGTGTGTGGGATGCTGTATTCAGTTATCAGGCTTAGAGAGCTGGTCGGCTTCCCTTTATATTACACTCTCCAGAAAGGAGACAATAATCTTTTAAGACCAGAGGAAGCCCAGTTTTTTTTATAGGAGGTTTAATTTAATTTGGAAGTTCAGAACAAAACATGACTAAAGCACACCAATGTTTTAGGCTCAGTATTATAATACTTGAACATCTAAAGTACAGTTAAAATGCAGGTCCTGCAGCTTTAATAAAAGCAGGCATGTGGTTTCCACTTCCAACACACATCACTGAGTGGTAGAAAAAAATTGCCGGGGTTCCTGCTGTGCGAGTGGCATGCTGGCCATGTCCAAAACATGTGATGTGCTAAACTGTCCGACTGGTTAAAGACAAACATTACAGATGTTTCATTTAAATATTACTTTATCCCATCAATCGACAGGGTTATGACGTCGCAGACTTCAGGTAAGCGATGAGGTCAGCACGCTCGCCCTTCTTCTTGATGCCGGCGAAAATCATTTTGGTTCCTGGAATGTATTTCTTGGGATTCTCCAGGTACTCCATCAGGGTGTCCTCGCCCCAGATAATGCCTATGCAGAGAAACATTGAGAGATGCAAATCACTTGTTTGTGAACTATGATATTGGGCTCAATCACAAACATAGAAATGATTACTGAAAGTAGTGCACACAGGTGGACGTGATGGAATAGTGGTAAGTACTGAAGGTTGATTTGGGTTTGTATGGCACATATTATTGTAGCACTTGAATTAATGATTTTCAAGTATTGGTATTGTAAATATTGCTATTTTATAATCCTACAGTTGGTGCACTTTAACACACTGAAAATCATGTGTATTGTGTATAAGGTTTAAATTTTTTTTTTTTTTGCTTATAGATTTACATCAATAAAGCATAAATTCCTGAATTGGTTTCTAAGGATTTTTTTTTAGCTCTTAATAAATCTCAGAAAAACCCAGTGATACAAATTACCACCCAGACCCATAAAAACCCATTATATTAACCCATAACCAGGCTTCTGATTTAGTTGGTGACCAATGATGTAGATGTGTGAATCCTGTGGCAGAAGTGTTCATTTAAAATAGTCCATAAAATAGGATTCGACAAAAAAAAACACAGGTTCTTTGCTCAAGAATTAAGAACATTTTTAGAGCTGCGAACTAAATAAAATCTCAGTTGGTCATCTTTAAACATGTCCCTAAGGTTTAAACACTACAGAATTATGAAGATGAGCAAAATGATCACAACTTAACTACCAGGATTAAACAGCTGTGGACATATGATCTGGTTTAATTATTTTAAAATAAACAATAGTGGGTTGATTTTCGTTTATGGAAATTACCACTTTTCTACTAGGAGCTGGTGCAAAAAAGGTTCAGTGCATAAACTGAAAGCATGAATGTCCCTTTGTCTTTTCATACCCAAAATTAGTTCTGTATAAACCAACACAATAATAAGTTAAGTTACCCTTGCTCTTGTTGGCATCTGTGTAGGAAAAGCCATCGGCCTGACCAGTCTTGCGTCCGAACAGACCCCAAAGATTGGGTCCGACCTTGTGCTTGCCACCATTCTCGACTGTGTGGCACTGAGCACACTTCTGCACGAAGACTTTCTTGCCCTTTTCGACGTCACCCATATTTACCTAAAACAAAATAAAATGGACAGGGTGGTTACAGGTAAAGAAAGAAGCCAAGTGAACATTCAGTCTCGTTTAATTCAGTCTCGTTCATTCCTGTCATCGGGGCGAACTAAAGGTCATTTAAGAAGAGAGCAGGAGCTCAATCTTAAAGCAGAGCCTCAGATAAAATCAGTTCACTTCTAAAGTACAGTTTTGAAAGTGAAACTAGAACCCGTTCAGAATACGTCATTAACATAATGACGTATTTAAACATGCTGCTTCTCGTAGGTGGTGGTAATGTTATGTCATAATTCGAACAAATTCAAGACAATTCTGGGATTAACAATGGACAAATATTCTGAAAAATAGCATGAATGTTCAAAATTGTTAATACATTTGTCAAAGTCATTATTAAAATACACAGTATTTTCGTATAATCATTAAACACATTAAAAACTAACCACAAGTAACGTGGACGTTTGCCTACCCAAGTTAAAATACCATCCCCATTTAAGTGCAAGGGCGCTTTACAAATCACAAGAAGAAAAACTACAAAGTTCGCTTTTCCGCGCCAATTCTTCTAACAATTGGGACACTTGGTAGTACAGCCAAATGTGATTTGGAGTGCGGCCTTAGGCGCCATTGCGGTCAATGCCGGTAGGAGACTGCCTTCACCGTGGGACTATTAATAAAGCAATGTAAATTGAGACCAAGACATGTTATAAAGCCAAACGTCAAAGACATATTTGAAATAAAGACAAATATGACAAAATCATTAATAGAAAATAGTCGGCTCCTTTCACAGTTATGAAAGAGAACGCCGGGTTCGTGGGAATTCTGTCAGCATGTTCTACGATACGATATATCTACGATATAGTTTTGCATTTTACAGTTCAGAAGAACATGGCGTTTTCATATAAGCTTGTTTAAAGGATAAAATAATACCTTTATCGGTCGCTGTGAGCGTCAGTAACGCGCGGTGAGTCGCTGTGCCGCTTCTGTAACGCAGTGAGGAAGGTCACTAGATTTTGAGAGGCGCCGGCCAGTGACGCAACTTCCAGCCTCGTGCCTCCACGTAGTGATTACGCGTGTACTCGCAGGCTAACGTTCTACGTAGTATTCTCACCCACTCAGCCGAGTCCCTACGACCGCGGATACTAAAGAGTGTGCAAGTACGCAGGGCGTGTAACTGTACCGGCGTGTTCCTCAGTGTCCTCTAAGAAGAAGAGAGAACACGAATCCGGTTTAAACCAGAATTTTAGGAGGTGAAGGAAACGCGATGAAAATGTTAGATTTCGATTAACCTGAATTTAATAACGGGCTCATTTAACACAGTTTTATTGCTGCCTGCTTTATTTTCTACTGACGAAATGTTAGATGATGGATTTGAGCTTAGTCGATGTGTACATCCATCATATTTGAGCATCGTTCAAATATTTTTTAAATTAATTAATAGCTCGTAATTTGAACTTGAACTTAATCGTTTTTATGAGAAACAATGTTGAATAGTAAATAGTAATTCATTAAATATCATTAAATAATTAATCAAACCTTAGATTATCATCTATCGTTATTGTTTATAAAGCTGAGTGATTATTATTATTACAGACTGAGCATTTACATGTATACTGTGTGTATATGTATATATATTCATTCATTCATTATCACCCGCTTTATCCTCTATTAGGGTCGCGGTGGGGTTCCCCATGCCCATCCAGGAGAGAACGTCTCGGGCACTGGGCAGATACACCCAGGACAGGGTGCCAATCCATCGCTGGGCACACACTCAGTCACACAGACACACTCTATATGGGTCAATTTGGAGAATTCAATTGACTTGATCCATGTTTTTGGACTGCGGGGGGAAACCGGAGAATTCGGAGGAAACCCACGCGGACACGGGGAGAACATGGAAACTCCACCCAGATGGGGATTCGAACCGAGAATCCCTAGTGCTGAGAGGTGAACATGCTAACCACTAAGCCACTGTGCTGCCATATATATATATATATATATATATATATATATATATATATATATATATATATATATATAGCACGTTCGCCTCCC